>VMBQ01014549.1:0-11434 GCA_007657795.1 Dreissena rostriformis | reverse complement strand
TTGATTATACCTGTAATTTGTGACATGAAAACGTCATTAATAACACAATGTTGTAAGGACGGAAACTAAACCGAAACTAGTTTATATAAACATTTTGTTGTGCAGATCAACGTTTTATTTATCTTGGGCCTACATACAACACGAATTTTAGTCAGTGCAAACCGGTATCCTTATAGAACATGGTCACTTTTACAGTCAGTGTCAATATCGTGGTCATCATACCAGTGTTAACATGTTTATCATTCATATTTCATAGTATAATCATACTGTCATTTTACATTTTATCATAATATTTTGATGTTTTGATGTTACCATACTGGTGTTATAGATGATGGTACTATCTTATTGTTTGAATAAATGATTTCTACTATTTATGATATGTTCTTGTTGAGGCTCTTCTTATGTTAATAAATGATCATGTAATCATAATAAGTTATCTATACTAAATAGTAAGTTCAGAATTAATGCGCCTTTTCAGAGCCTGGTCACTCTAGTGGTCATCTACAACACGGTGGTCATCATTATATATAGTAATTAGTGAGTGCAGCATGAATGCGCCTTTTCAGAGCCTGGTCACTCTAGCGGTCATCTACAACATGGCGGTCATCATAATATATAGTAATTAGCTATTTCAGTATATATTCGCTGTTTCAGAGTCTGGTCACTCTAGTGGTCATCTACAACATGGCGGTCATCATTATATATAGTAATTAATTATTGCAGTATATATGCGTCGAATAAGAGCCTGGTCACTCTAGTGGTCATCTACAACATGGCGGTCATCATAATATATAGTAATTAGTTATTGCAGTATATATGCGTCGTTTTAGAGCCTGGTCACTCTAGTGGTCATCTACAACATGGCGGTCATCATATTATATAGTAATTAGCTATTTCAGTATATATGCGCCGTTTCAGAGTCTGGTCACTCTAGTGGTCATCTACAACATGGTGGTAATCATTATTTTTAGTAATTAGTTATTGCAGTATATATGCGTCGTTTTAGAGCATGGTCACTCTAGTGGTCATCTACAACATGGTGGTCATCATTATATATCGTAATTAGTTATTGCAGTATATATGCGTCGTTTTAGAGCCTGGTCACTCTAGTGTTCATCTACAACATGGCGGTCATCATTATATATAGTAATTAGTTATTGCAGTATGTATGCGCCTTTTTAGAGCCTGGTCACTCTAGTAGTCATCTACAACATGGCGGTCATCATTATATATAGTAATTAGTTATTGCAGTATATATGCGCCTTTTTAGAGCCTGGTCACTCTAGTAGTCATCTACAACATGGCGTTCATCATTATATATATAGTAATTTGTTATTGCAGTGTATATGCTCCGTTTCAGAGCCTGGTCACTCTAGTGGTCACCTATAACATGGCGGTCATCATTATGTATAGTAATTAGTTATTGTAGTGTATATGCGCCGTTTTAGAGCCTGGTCACTCTAGTAGTCATCTACAACATTGCGGTCATCATTATATTTAGTAATTAGTTATTGCAGTATATATGCGTCGTTTTAGAGCCTGTTCACTCTAGTAGTCATCTATATCATGGTGGTCATCATTATATATAGTAATTAGTTATTGTAGTATATATGCGTCGTTTAAGAGCATGGTCACTCTTGTGGTCATCTATACTCATTATATATAGTTATTAGTTATTGCAGTATATATGCGTCGTTTTAGAGCATGGTCACTCGTGTGGTCATCTATACTCATTATATATAGTAATTAGTTATTGCAGTATATATGCGTCGTTTTAGAGCATGGTCACTCTAGTGGTCATCTACAACATGGCGGTCATCCTTATATATAGTAATTAGTTATTGCAGTATATATGCGCCTTTTTAGAGCCTGGTCACTCTAGTGGTCATCTACAACTTGGCGGTCATCATTATATATACTAATTAGTTATTCCAGCGTATATGCGCCGTTATAGAGCCTGGTCACTCTAGTGGTCATCTACAACATGGCGGTCATCATTATATATAGTAATTAGTTATTGCATTATATATGCGCCTTTTTAGAGCCTGGTCACTCTAGTGGTCATCTACAACATGGCGGTCATTATTATATATAGTAATAAGTTATTGCAGTGTATATGCGTCGTTTTAGAGCCTGGTCACTCTAGTGGTCTTCTACAACATGGTGGTCATCATTATATATAGTAATAAGTTATTGCAGTGTATATGCGTCGTTTTTGAGCCTGGTCACTCTAGTGGTCATCTATAACATGGTGGTCATCATTATATTAAGTAATTAGTTATTGCAGTATGTATGCGTCGTTTTAGAGCATGGTCACTCTAGTGGTCATCTACAACATGGTGGTAATCATTATATTTAGTAATTAGTTATTGCAGTATATATGCGTCGTTTTAGAACATGGTCACTCTAGTGGTCATCTACAACATGGTGGTCATCATAATATTTAGTTATTAGTAATTGCAGTATATATGCGTCGTTTCAGAGCCTGGTTACTCTAGTGGCCATCTATAACATGGCGGTCATCATTATGTATATTCATTAGTTATTGCAGTATATATGCGTCGTTTTAGAGCATGGTCACTCTAGTGGTCATCTACAACAAGGTTGTCATCATTATATTACGTAATTAATTATTGCAGTATATGCGTCGTTTTAGAGCATGGTCACTTTTGTGGTCATCTATACACATAATATATAGTAATTTGTTATTGCAGTATATATGCGCTGTTTCAGAGCCTGGTCACTCTAGTGGTCATCTACAACATGGTGGTCATCATTATATATATAGTTATTAGTTATTGCAGTATATATGCGCCGTTTCAGAGCCTGGTCACTCTACTGGTCATCTACAACATGGTGGTCATCATTATATATAGTAATTAGTTATTGCAGTATGTATGCGCCGTTTCAGAGCCTGGTCACTCTAGTGGTCATCTACAACATGGCGGTCATCATTATATATAGTAATTAGTTATTGCAGTATATATGCGCCGTTTCAGAGCCTGGTCACTCTAGTGGTCATCTACAACATGGCGGTCATTATTATATATAGTAATTAGTTATTGCAGCGTATATGTTCCGTTTCAGAGCCTGGTCACTCTAGTGGTCATCTACAACATGGCGGTCATCATTATATATAGTAATTAGTTATTGCAGTATATATGCGTCGTTTTAGAGCCTGGTCACTCTAGTGGTCATCTACAATATAGCGGTCATTATTATATATAGTTATTAGATATTGCAGTATATATGCGTCGTTTCAGAGCCTGGTCAGTCTAGTGGTTATCTACATCAATGCTGTCATTATTATATATAGTAATTAGTTATTGCAGTATATATGCGCCGTTTCAGAGCATGGTCACTCTAGAGGTCATCTACAACATGGCGGTCATTATTATATATAGTAATTAGATATTGCAGTATATATGCGTCGTTTTAGAGCCTGGTCACTCTAGTGGTCATCTTCAACATGGTGGTCATCGTTATATATAGTTATTAGTTATTGCAGTATATTTTTTTTTATTTTTTTTATACCACATTTATAAAGCGCCCTTTTCATACTCGAGATGTACGTTCAAAGGCGCTTTACATTTTTTACCCTGATCACGGGTACCCATTTATACACCTGGGTGGAGAGGAGCAGATGTGGGATAAATTTCTTGCTCAAGGAAATTTCAGTGGTCAGGGCGGGATTCGAACCCGGGACCTCTCGATCCCTAAGCCAGCGTCCTACCATTAGACCACTGCTCCCACATTATATATGCGTCGTTTTAGAGCCTGGTCAGTCTAGTGGTCATCTACAACATGGCGGTCATCATTATATATAGTAATTAGTTATTGCAGTATATATGCATCGTTTTAGAGCCTGGTCACTCTAGTGGTCATCTACAATATAGCGGTCATTATTATATATAGTAATTAGTTATTGCAGTATATATGCGTCGTTTTAGAGCCTGGTCACTCTAGTGGTCATCTATAATTTGGCGGTCATAATTCTCCGACTGGCCTTCGAGGACATGCGAGATCCGGTAAGACAACCGCCATTTGACTTGACTAGATTTAATAACATTATGAACATCTTATTACATATAATATAAGGAATTTTCTTTCGTCAACGGATTTTTACAGTTGTGCTATACGCATTCATATTTTATTTCTTAAAGCATACATCATCATTCAGTTTGTAGAACGTTGTGCTTGTAAATGGTAACAACTTTTTTGTGTTGTTCACTGGTTATGTGCTTACAATAATGTCACTCTTGCTTGACTTGTGCAATGATGGACGGATTTAATTTCGTCTCTGTGTTTAGTCCACGTTCTTCTGACCTCATCAAACACGCGTTACGTCATTTCTTGTAGGTGATTGAGAAGTCCGTGTTCTGCGTTCTCGATTATCTGGGTGACGTCATATACGTCCTTGACGTCATCGTCCATATGCGCGTCTCGTTCTTCGAGGAAGGATGTCTGGTACGTTAATGTTAACGCCTAAATGTATAGTTATGGTGTTTTTTTTAAGAACACATTATATGTTAAAGTATATAAAGATATTAAGATAATCACTAAGCATGTGAGAAAGCGCAGCGACTGAAAGGAGCTTCTTAATGCTTAATAATTCTCTTAATAACCTCTAGCTTACTGAGTGCGGTCCCTCCTCTTTCAATCCCATCCTGTATAGAGACGATCACCACAGTAAGGTGCATTCATTTAATTAGTTCGAAAAGTACGATGTTTCATTTCGGGAACAGTCAGGTCAAATTACAGACCATAAAGTGAAGATGTACATTGACATTTATGTGCATCAATGTATGCATTATTATATGATAAAGGATTTATTTAGAAATATCTTGTTATGCATCATCACGGACACAACTGTATCTCCTGTTATTGAATTCACCATACACATTTTAACGCACATCGGTGTATTTACATTGAAATTAAAACACAATAATGCCACTACTTGTACAAAGAACGAGATTATTGCAAAAAAAGTTAATCTTAATTATATTTTGTGTTTTGTTTTGTTTGCAGGTTCTAGACCCACAGAAAATTATGGATCGCTATATGCACAGCAGGAAATTCATATTTGACGTCATATCCGTCCTACCGCTCGGCACAGTTTTAGGCGCGGTGAATTTCGTCTGCGGCTTTCTTTACGCAGATTTGTCGTCTGTGATACCATGTTAGTATATCCTTTAGTTATTTGAAAGGTGTTTATATGAGTTACTGACTTTATTTTCTTATATATGAAAATATGTCAACAACTCGTAGTATGTAATTGGATCTGTTTCGTGATGTTTCTGTTCCCACACCGTTTCTTTCAATCGAATCGTCCACCGTGTTTCAGACATAGTACAGATCCTGCTGGTACGANTCGGTACTTCAATCTCACTGACAGGTACGTGATACTCCACCATGAGTTGGTACTTCGATCTCCCTGACAGGTACGTGATACTCCTCCATGAGTCGATACTTCGTTCTTACTGACAGGTACGGGCGTGATACTCCACCATGAGTCGGTACTTCGATCTCACTAACAGGTACGTGATACTCCACGATGAGTCGGTACTTCGATCTCACTGACATGTACGTGATATTCCACTATGAGTCGGTACTTCGATCTCACTGACAGGTACGTAATACTCAACCATGAGTCGGTACTTCGATCTCACTGACAGATACGTGATATTCGACCATGAGTCGGTACTTCGATCTCACTGACAGGTACGTGATACTCCACCATGAGTCGGTACTTCGATCTAACTGACAGGTACGTGATACTCCACCATGAGTCGGTACTTCGATCTCACTGACGGGAACGTGATATTCCACCATGAGCCGGTACTTCGATCTCACTGACAGGTACGAGATACTCCACCATGAGTCGGTACTTCGATCTCACTGACAGGTACGTGATACTCCACCATGAGCCGGTACTTCTATCTCACTGACAGGTACGTGATACTCCACCATGAGTCGGTACTTCGATCTCACTGACAGGTACGTGCGTGATACTCCACGATGAGTCGGTACTTCGATCTCACTGACAGGTACGTGCGTGATACTCCATCATGAGTCGGTACTTCGATCTAACTGACAGGTACGTGAAATTCCACCATGAGTCGGTACTTCGATCTCACTGACAGGTACGTGATATTCCACCATGAGTCGATACTTCGATCTCACTGATAGGTACGTGGTAGTCGTCAACAGGGACCAATCATGTTTAGCATCGTACGACACATTTTTGTAACGATACGATTAAAATATATATATATTGCCAACCACCAGCCTCTTCGATACGTAAATGTCACTTATTATGTAAATGTATTTTGTTTTATGATCATAATGACCATTAATAGTTAAAAAATATCTAGTCTGTATGTCTGTCTGCATGTCTGTCTGTGTGTGTGTCTGTCCGTCCGTCCGTTTGTCTGTCTGTCTGTCTGTCTGTCTTTTGTCTGTCTGTCTGTCTGTCGGTCGGTCGGTCGGTCTGTCGATATGTGTGTCGGTCTGTCGATATGTGTGTCGGTCTGTCGGTATGTGTGTCGGTATTTGTGTCGGTCTGTCTGTGTGTCTGAATGTCTGTCATTTAACTATGGTTTTGCAAGCTTGGACGAAAGGACTTCCGAACGTTTTTCTGTAACTAGTTTAAGTCAAACAACTGTCTTAGTTAGCCACTATAGTCAATTTAATATCTCATTGTGGAGATGTCCGTTCGTATGTATGTATTGTCGTCATTTTTTCCGACAAAGTATTCCTACAATTTTAACGTTAACATGCATTACTTGTTTCGAATAACATGTACTTCAGTATGTGCAGTTATGATAATCATATGTTACAAATTGCTTAAGTGATGCTCCCTTTTTTCGATTTATAATTTTTGTAACATGATTACTACAACGTGTTACTTATCACGACTTACTGTGGGGGATGTTCGTACCTATTGCGACAAATTCTGGTTGTTACCATTTTGTTGTTGCTCATGGTGGTATTTTAGAAAAACAAAGAATTCGATTGAAGACAAGACATTATATCCTTTCAGAATAGAAATAATAGTCTCATCATCATCATTTGTCGGTCATTGTACAACTCGTCGTATGTCGTATTGATACATGGTTATTACACAACTAGAAAACACGCCTTCTTGATTCGATTTCTAATCGTTGTTTATGGACCGATACACACCAATAGTCAGACATTATTTATTTATTTACGAAATCTGTGGAAATTCGGGTTTTATATTGAATGTCTATAATCTCTTACAGCCGGACTCGGAACCCGAACCTGCTACGCGCGTTCAAGCTATCATTGAACCTGTGGGTGGTGATCCACTGGGTGGGGTGCGCCTACTACCTGGTCAGCGAGCACGAGGGACTGGGGGTCAACAGCTGGGTCTACCCTAGCGGCCCGGAATACGCCAGCTTTACCAGGTAACACTTCCGTTCGGAACTTCCGGGGAACCCAGACAACGCAAAAGTCTTAAATGGCTGTTGGACTCTACGTTTTTTATTTAAAAAAACGAAAATTTATATGCAATGTTACTTAAAACGTGATGGTGCGTTAATAACGTGGATTCCCGTAAATACCGCTTATTGTTTCAGTTCTACATCGTGTTTTGTTATACTATTAAATCAATCAAGCATACAATATAAACGAGGATTGTTCTTTTTGTAATCATTTTGTATATATGACCGCAGCATTAACTTCTGGTTTTCAGCAATTATATGGTTCTCAAGCGGTATTAAGGTTATCATATTCTACACGGTTAGATATTTAGACAATAACACACGACAGAGCTGGGCCGGACGTCTATAATCGGTCCGCTGTAGTCATAATTATGCGACTTAACGTAGCACACAATTGAAACAATGTAAACTTATCTATTTCAACTGAAACTTTAACTGTACTGTTGATTTCATTGATGACACTATTTGAGCTTTTAACAGGAGTCATCCAACAACAAAATTTGGTAAACGACACTCTTACCGTAATGACAACTTTTATCCAATGCCTATAATAATAAAATTTTAACGATATGCACTTCCATTTTTTTCCATCCCTTTATCTAAATTTATTTCAAACTACACTTTTTGAAACGTTTTACGAAATCGAATGACTGCTCGGTGTGATTTATTTTATTCCTCTTAAAGTTTCTAATTATACATTTCAAACACATAATCCGAAATACGTATTGGATTCGGTCGATGCTTTTTAAAATAAATATTTTACTATTAAAGCCACACACATTGAAATGAAATACATGTTTATCAAAACATATAGATGCAATTTGAAAGTGTGCAAAATTGTAATTAAATCTATAGCCTAGTAAGCAAGTAATTTATTATTTTTTAAACGGTACCGCTTTTAAAACCGAAAGTAGGATTTCTATACGTATAAGTCCATTTCAACAAACGCGATTATTTTTAAGTTTAAAAGCGCAAAAAAGACGGTTTTCTACCTTGAAACCACCCAATATATTCTAATTGGCATAGATAAAATATGTTTCTTATTTATACTTAAATTTACTATGCCAACTAAGGTGTGTTGCTTTAAATAAACCACAACGTTCGAATTGTTGTCACTTAAATCCAGAGTGTCTAGCTTAAAGCGGTGTGTTTCGTCACATAAATTACGTCACACGACATACGTCATAAATGTCGTAATCAGTTGAATGAAAATTAAACTACGGAAAGCTGGTTCGGTAATTAATTTAAGTGAAGGAACAAAATATAATGATATGTAATATAAACGATAACACACGGCTGAGCTTGGCCGGCCGTCTATAATCGGCCCTAGCCGCATAATGGGCCGTTATGTTGGCAGGCGGGCCGATTATAGACGTCTGACCCAGCTCAGCCGTGTGTTATTGTCTAATTATTTGAGTGTATTATTTCACATACAAATACAGTGGATGTATAACGTTTCATTTGTCGAATTGATGTTTATTTAAGCTTGTTCGTCAAAGTGGTCTTATATTTCTCTCATACCATTAAACATATTTATTACAAAATATCACTTGTAATGACCTATGGTTTGTTAAACAAGACGACCACGAGGATCCTTTGACACTCACCTGCGAAAATGTAGTTAATGGTCATAATGACTACTTTTGACTATGTAGAAGACCTCTAGATAAAACTATATAACCAATATGAAAGCATCGTACATTTTAGGTGTCAAACAAGAGGATTTGTAACTGTTGTTCCTTATATAGGGTCTATGTAAATCTTGTGACCCTTTGGTGTGAGGACATTTTTACCTAATGGGAATAATTTGAATTTGTACACACTTTGTAGAGGATCACAAGATGATGCTACATACGAAATATTAAACCTCTGGATCTAGCGTTTAGAGAGGAGGACTTTTAAGTTTTCTTTTCTAAAAAGCCTTTTTGACCCAGTGACTTGATCAATCAACGGAGTGATCTGAAAACATTTTGATAGAAGACCAACATTTCTCGTTATTGAGGTCAAATTCGAAAGATGTCGTTTGAACACAAAATTGACGAATACACACTCACATAACAAACGGATATACGGCTATCACGGTATCCAAATAGCTCACCATACGCACGCTGATCTCACGGGAGCTATTACATCAAAACTCCTCTCGCTTATTTAGTATGATTGTCATGCAACTTTCGTTTCTTCTTCAGGAAATACATCCGGGCCATGTACTGGTCGCTGATGACTCTCACCACCATCGGAGAGCGGCCACATCCGGAAACAGACCTGGTACGTTGGATAATCATAGCTATCATTCGTTAAGGAGAGGGTATGATCGGTATTTTGCGTAATTAAAAGAGAGGTAAGAGATCAAATTAATTTGTGAATATCAATTGAAATGAAATTAATATGTAACTCTCCCGTACTCCCAATATTTGCGAATCAATTTGTTTTTTCGTAGAAATTGACTTGTGTGATCATATATTTCACAGGTACGTAAACATATAATTATTCCAAGTCCAATCCAGAAAACACCCAGTTATGTTTTAATCTACTTCCATCTCCTGTATATTTTAGGAGTTTGTGTTCACCGGCCTCACGTTCCTCATCGGTGTTTTCGTTTTCGCTGCCGTCGTCGGCAACGTTGGTGACGTCATCAGCAACATGAACGCCACTAGAACCGAGTTTCAATCGCGGTATGTTTTTCTCAATGTTTTCTATGAAGTTTGGTTATAATACAGTGATTGCGTATTCCGTTATGTTTCAATAAGTACAGGTTCGCTTCTTATTTGGATGATTTTTATATTTTAATTATTATCGGCTGCGATCTAGAAAGATGAACAGTCGTCTGCTTTGTTCATATTTTCGTTTCGTCGTTCTCTACCGTTTTTTCACCGGATGTGACAATAGTTGCCGTTCGTCCGTTTGTTATAAGTACGCCTATTCGTCCGTCAGTCCGCAAAACAATGGACATAAAACGTTCCGGAGAGACCTTTGAAAGCAATCGTATATATATAAACGGGATGTAAGATATAAGTCGGACTATATTTATTTTTTTATCAGAGGTCAATAATCAAGTTTCTGTTTCTAAATATTGAAAATAATTGACAAGCGAATAATATGTGTCGCGTTCTGAGAAAACTGGGCATAATGCATGTGCGTAAAGTGTCGTCCCAGATTAGCCTGTGTTAGCTAATCTGGGACGACACTTTACGCACATGCATTATGCCCAGTCTTCTCAGAACATGACACGTATATCGTACTTGAGTGTTCAGAACAAGCTTTCGATTGCTTTTTGTATTTCCACCCTCTCGATCATTTATACGTCCGTTTCCCGCAAAGTAAAATCAGTCAGAAAGTTATTGTCATTATATAGTCGTTACAGATAAAGAGAATCATTGATGCCATTATGTATGCATGAACCTTTATTGTCATCGGAGGTCAACGGTCAGATGATAATACTAAATGGTGAGTTACTAGAAAAGTTCATAAGGTATATTCGTGCACTTTGGTTTTAACATTTAGTGAAATTTGAGATGTATTCACAACAGCACCGTCAGAGATCAAACGTCTTGTGAATGTTTCTGGAAATTTTAGTTGGTTGTTTAGCTAATCTCTTTAACTTTCGGATGTAACTTGCTATTCTTGTTTGCTTTCTATATAGACAATCCCAGAATCAATAAATTGACCGCCGCCATATTGGCTATCACTTGACCCGCTACTGAAGACGGTACTGAAGAATTGACATCTCGCCTGGACGATGATCGCTCCGCCCACTTAGTCACGTGGCTAATCTGTCTGAAAACCTAGACACGCTAACACCAAATAGGCTTCTTTGCATAGAGATTGCCTATAGATCACGCGATATTCCGGATGATTTTTATGGATATTTTCGCCCCCTATAACACTGGTAAAAGGGGTTTGTGACATTTATATATTATGCAAATGCAGGAAATATTAGTTTATAAAGAACATTAGATATTTATAAC
>VMBQ01014548.1:0-11049 GCA_007657795.1 Dreissena rostriformis | reverse complement strand
ACACTAGAGACTATCTTCAATATTGCAAAAGTTAGGACCAACGTTAAAGTTTTCGGACAGACGCACAGACTGACAGATGGACGGACAGACTGACAGTTCAACTGCTATATGCCTTCCTACCGGGGGCATAAAAATAAGACTTAAAGAGTGCCAACAAGCTTTTTCTTAAAAAAATGACCAAGTGACCTTGTTTTTGGTGCCATGTCACCCAGTTTGAAACATGGCCAACATATCCTTAGAATGTTCTAGCCAAGTTTCAAGAAGATTGGGCCTAAAATATAGTCTCTAGTGTTCACAAGGAAAATGTTGACGACGGTCGACGCACGACGGATGTGATATGAGAAAAAAGGGGATCACAAAAACACGCCATGAGCATGTTTTGCTCGGGTGTGCTTATAACATCTTGCACTTCCTCATAGTATAAACATAATATCTATGTTTCATGTTGATACACAGAAAACTGAGAGACTAGTTTATGATACAAAATGTGCATACATGCAAAGATGAAAATATCCAAAATTTGGATAAGTAAAGAGCATAATTATGAATCTGCCAAGAATGTCATAACACAAACAAAATAATGTCTTGCACTTCTACAAAGTACAAAAAAATGTGAAGTTTTATGTTGATGTGCAGAAAACTGTAAGACAAGTTTGTAACACAAAAGCAGCGTTACAGACAACCACCCTACCAACCGAACAAAAGGGTGATTTCACTACAACCACGCACAAACTTCATTCATTCATTTTTTAGGTAAATATTTCTAAAAATATGTTTATACATTCTTGTCATGAATGGTTTATGCTCAAGTTAGAAAGGATAATTTCTAATGATATTGCCAGGTTACTCTAACACTGGCACATCAAGGGCTGAGTATTAAACAGTTCTATCTGTATTACATTGCAATATCAGATACAACAGTTTAACCCATTTCTGCCTTAGTGGACTCTCCCATCCTTCTAAATTGGATCAATTTATTTCCAAAATTAGGGATGTCTAGTATATTTATTTCTATATTTAGAATATTTCTTACAGAAATTCCTTTAAGCAAACAGCCCAGACCCTGATGAGACGCCGCATCATGCGGCGTCTCATCTGGGTCTACGCTGTTTGCCAACACCTTTTTTCTAGACGCTAGGCATAAATGGGTTAATGCTCTCATCTCAACATGTAATTTCCAAGCAAGTATTACCTGCACAGAGCTTCAGCATCGAACGACTTGTTGCTCCTATGGTCGATGATGACAACATCGTGGTGCTTTGCCTGGTAGGTCTCTAGCGCACTCTCAGGGTTACGGGCAATGTTGCACTTATAGCCGCCCTTCTCGGCCGCCCACCAGAACCCGTCACTCTGGTAATCCTCCTGGGCAAACACAAGGAGGATCTGAAATGAGTATTTAAACATTCTATATGTGATACATTGCAAGATTAGATACAACAGTGTTACGCTCTATCCTCAACACATCCACCGTCGTCAACATTTTCCTTTAAAGGTACACATAGGGATCTGATAACCTACACACATAGGGTGATCCTCAATGAAATGGATCAAAGAAACACAAACAACAGATGGACCAAAGGAAAAGAAAGATCTGAAATAAAATGGATCGTAGAGATCTTACCTGAAACAATAGTCAAGAGAAATACAAGGATCTGATGTGAAATGAGTCAAAGAGATCAGAACAACATATTGCCCTAAGGAATGGGAGTATCTGAAATGAAGTAAGTCATATATCTGAACAAAAAGTTACAAAAGTTTAAACAATCAGAACAAGATCATCTCATCTTCTCCTGTGGTCCTGTCTGGGACAATTAGGCCACGGACCAGCTCCCTCCATATATATGTGTCGTGTTCTGAGAAAACTGGACAAAATGCATGTGCGTAAAGTGTCATCCCAGATTAGCCTGTGCAGTCCGCAAAGGCTAATCCGGGACGACACTTTCCCCATAAACTGGATTTTCACTAAGAAGAGACATCATTTAAACAAAAAATTCCATAAAAGCGAAAATTGTCGTCCCTGATTAGCCTGTGTGGACTGCACAGGCTAATCTGGGATGACAATTTACGCACAAGCATTTTGCCCAGTTTTCTCAGAACACGCCACATATATTCAATGAAATTTCAAAGCAAAATAAGAACAGAAAACATCAACAATTTTAAGAATGAGAAACATTATACTTAGTTAAAATGCAGTGAGGATTAAGTAATACTTAATTTAATACTAAATTTGAAAGCAACATCTCCAAACAAACTTAAGTTATTGAGCAGAAACTGTTTTTCACAGTGACCCTGACCTGACTGGCCCCAAACACAATCCCAAGCTAGATCTCCATTCAAGCTTGCTATATCCCAAGTGTCATCAAGATTGGTTTACGCAAACTAAAGTTATTGACTGAAAACCATCTATTAGAGAGCAGACAACATTAAATTGGCATATTAGGATAATTCAAGAAGTGCTTCAGGCGATCTGGCTGTATAACTTGGTCGAGATAATGCCCATAAATATTGTCAACAAGTTTGCTGATCATACAATAAAAACTTCTTGTGTTAGTGAGCGGACAAGGATTATTTGGCTATTTTTTGGTATTTCAAGGGCCATAATTCTTAAGTGCTTTATGCAATCTGGTTGAATATCACATTTGATTGAGATATTATGCCCATAAAAAGTGTCACCAAGTTTGATATTGATACCATTTAAAACTGTTTTGAGCTACAGACCAGTCAAGGTTAACTTGGCAAGTTTTTGTATTTCAAGGGCAATAATTCTGAAAAGCTTCATTTGAACTGGCTGGTAATCAAACTTGGCTGGGATATTGCACCAACAAACACAAATAATCACCAAGTTTTATGATGTTCTGATTAAAACTGTTTGACATATTGAGTGGACATCGTTCTCCTGGACGCTACATTCCTGCCGCCCGTCACTTAAGATCCTTATGATAATTATTTAAAGTGACAGTTCGCAGATATATATATGGGCAGAATCGTAAGAAAACGTGTTTTTATTGAGGATATCACTGAAAATCCGGTTGAAATCGGTTGAAAACAAACAGTATAAAGATTTTTATTTTGGGGTCAAGTACGGTTAAGTACGAAAACGACTTAATTAATATTCATGATTCGACACGTTAATTCAAACCTAAACAAACAAAATTGCCGATACGGGTGAATTTAGCGGAGAGAAGGTAAGAACAAATGCAAATACATCTGTTACAGACGGAAACTGAGTTGCAACGGTACGTTTTTGCTAAATCTATGTATTTATCTTCCATATGCTAATATTAATGTTTAGCGAAAGCTAAATATATATATAATTTGCATAACTCGCAACTCTGCAATGATTTTCCCCTATTGCATGTATTTATGATCATTTATATATTATTTTAGCGATTCAAAACCGATTTTGACCAGGTTTTCGATCTCAACCTATGTATATGTAAAGTTTATTTCTCGCTTTACAATTTATATGCAAAACAACGATCTATTCCCCGAACTGTCACTTCAAACATTGAATTCACGCAGTGTTGTGCAAGAATTAATTGAAAGAATCATTTGTTTTTAAATTAAATATTCATATTTTATATATCGCTGTGGTTTGAATCAGGCTTCGGAAGGCACATCGAGATTGTGAGGTCGCGCACACAGAGCTCGGTTGCAGCCTCAAGAAGTTGGCCTCGCGCTACAGAATCAACTTCTTATACAATTTAATAAACAATGAAATGATGTTCCTACTTACAGACATGCACTTCTGTTTCATCTTCATTGGTCCAAGCATTACCTCACTGTCTGAACTCTGGAAAGAAACAAACAACTGCTGTGAAAACAGAATTCAGTATCAAAACGAAATTTAAAACATTCATGAGAAACCATGCAGACTCAGCCCAGACTAATCTAGGACAACACTTTTCGCACAAGAATCCTGCTTTTTCCAGATTTTCATATTTTTTTCAGTTATATATTATATAAACTTTAGCCATTGCATAACCATTGTTTTTTGGTAAAAGTATGATTCAACTTTTCCTTATAAGAAAATCGCTTGTTTTGAAATACACAGTAATTAACTTCAAAATACAAGTATGGAATCTACATGTATAAATATAAAAACAATGAAAATTCAGCTGCACCAGCAGAAGAGGAATTCCAACTATAGAACCATGTTCTTTATTTTAACAAAGGGACCAAAAGTAAAACATTGTAGGGACAAGTGGTTATACAGTTTTAGAATCAACAATTCCTTGAAGCAATCCATTCTATCAGTGATATGCAGATATTCCATGCAAAAATACAAATTGGACTACATGCCCTACAACTTGGAGCAGACTGATAAGCCCGGAGGCTGGCTGTGTTAAAGCTCACCAGCCATGTTGGCTGTCAACTGATATGGTGTAGAGAACTGAATATTTAGAGGCTCAAAAAGATTATAATGAATCGAGCAAGAATAACAACAATGAATTAGTCCACTTTCAGTCATTAATTTAGTTACTTAAATGTTTGCAATATTTTAACCAAGCAATTAGAGCAATATTAATTGGTACATCATATGAAGTCATCTACTGAGTTGTTTT
Source organism: Dreissena rostriformis (assembly GCA_007657795.1). NCBI lineage: Eukaryota > Metazoa > Mollusca > Bivalvia > Myida > Dreissenidae > Dreissena > Dreissena rostriformis. Next base: position 6,484 of record VMBQ01014548.1, on the reverse strand, counting down.
AAAGGATTGCAATGCATCAAGTAATGATTTGCAATATTGATTTGAATTTATGTACATGTATGTAAATTAAGTCTCCTTTGGCTTTCGTATGACAAGTGGGTGAAAGACCCAATATTGGTTACCGTAATTACTCTATGTTTTCGGACACTCTAAGTTTTCGGAAATCCCTTTTTTTAGCCAAAATAATTATTTTTCTTGACTCTTAGTTTTCGGACATACGGGTTTTCGTCCATAATTAGTGACTCTAACTTTTCGGACAGTGTATTTTACAGCGCTATTTTACCATGTTTCGGCCCTGTTTTCGTTATCTAATGACGCTTCTATCAAGGGGTTTAACAACGGCATTAAGGTCATAAAACCTTGCAGATGCATGCCTGAGGGCAATCAACCATTACATTTGCTTTATTGGCTAAATAACCTTGTAAACCGGTAATAAACAATGGTTTCGCCCGGAAGCATTTGAAATGATGTCGTAAATGTTAAAAGCAATAATGAAACAACGGGATTACGTCAATTAGTGCCAATTATGATAATCTTAAACAACTTTCTTTTGAAAATTAGCGTTATGGCAATTAACGGGCGTAAAGTCAATTAACAGTTCAATTATCTACTATAGTATGCACCATCTCAGAAATATCACTGTGACTAATACTTAACTCTCCAAAGCGTGATGCACCCTATTGCAAGTTTTACGAATAATTAAAGGTGTTAGACAACGACTAATGAACAAACAAAGAATTCATAGTTTTCAAAATTGTATTTTATTGCATCAATTACAGGTTCATACTAAAGAGTATTGTTACATCACATGCTCATCTTTGAACTCGTTGGTCAAAGTACAGCCTTGTAGTTACTTTCTGTAAAAAATAAGCATTTAAATGATTTCAAATGCAGTGCAAACATATATAAATGTAATTTAAACTATACAGCATGGTATGGTACAAGCACATGCTATTACCGGTAGTCGTTGATACAATTGACGCTATTTTCAGATACTGCAATTTTTCGACTCTTAATTTTCGGACACCTGTATTTTGTGAATATTTTTCGTATCTAAGATTTTGGACACAATTTTTTTTAATTTTTTTTAAGTGTCCAAAAACATAGAGTAATTACCGTACATATACATTTCGGATGTGCTCTGGTATTTTGGTAGGTCTTGTAACCAACAAATAACCTGGTAACTTTCTAACCCAAGTGCAAACTGACTGACAAGGAAGTTATGTTTTTACAGCACAATATGTTTTACTGTAAAACATATTATACATGTTAATGTCTTGCAATAAGAACAACATGTCACACAGTGTTCTCAGGCTGACACCATTATTAATGTCATAACTTGGTAAAGGAAATATAATAGCGTCTTAAAATATTTACACCGCCATATTCACAAGGTTTTATTGTCAAATAGCAAAAGCAAAACGAACATAAGAGTTGCCAATGTTGCATAAAAGAATAACTCATTAAGTTTGATGATAAAACTTGTATATCACTGTTTTGTTTTTAATTTAACAGCATAAAATGTGATATTGTTACTTTATATAGTAACAAATTGACGTCACGATCAGGCTTTTATTGGAAACCACGCACCAATGTAAACATATCAGCTCCTGGATGATTTTTAATATCTAAAAAGTTTTGGAATGTGCAACGTCAAATGAACAAAATGGCGATATATACTTGAATTTTTTGTTCTTCCATCTATTAATCTTAATTTCAGTTAAACCACACTATTTTTTAGGAACTTTTTGCCAGAGTAATATATTTTATTCCTATTGAAGTTTTCAATTATGCATAAGAAACACACAATCCAAAATATGTTTTTGATTTGTTCTATGCTTATTTATCAAACTTTTTTCTCTAATATTTTACTATTTTAACGAAAACAATTGACAACGTCAGAACTGTCATCCTGAAAATCCAGAGAGTCTAGCTTTAACTGGTGTGTTTCGTAACAGAAAGTAATTTGTTATTGTCACACAACGTGACAATATGACTCACTTCATAAATTGCATAATCAGTGTGAATGAATATAAAAAAAACAAAAGAAAGCTTGTTTGGTTATAAATTTAAGTGATGAAACTAAATAGGATGATTTGTAAATATAAACGAAAAGCGTATGGCAGAGCTCAGGGCCAAACGTCAATAATTGCCAAAAACCCTCCGGCAGGTGATTATAAACATCAGGCAGCATGTTATTGTATAAATAAAGAACTCACAGACAAAAACTGCAGTGCCAGTATTCAAAATGTACATAATAACAAATTATAAATTATAACAATAAGAAACAAATGTATTCACTCCAGCTAAGGCGTAATAAAAAAAAAAAACATGTTTGTTTCCGGTAACCCGACTGACCGTATCACTGCAATTTTTTTTATCAAAAAATAAAAAATAACTAAAAAAAATAAAATTCGCGAGTGGACAACAACGATATTTTTTTACACTTTTCGGTCGCGATTTAGATCGCAAACGGCCCGAAGTTTTTACCACGCCGATATCATCGAAAATGGCCGTCTGCTCGAGCGTGGTGGCTTGACACGAAGGCTGAGCCGCCATTTTGGAATTCACCGTAGCCGAAAAAATCCAATGACGAGGCAAAGTCATATTTATATTGAATAAAACCTGACTTATTTAAAAAGTTTAATACATTTTAAACATTATTTCAAATTTTTGTTATTTAATTTTCGGTAGTTTTTAAAAATTCAATTATAAAAACCGTTCCCTCGATGCGAAGTTTGACAGCTTCGCGTTCGTTGTTAAGTGATCGTTTCCGTGTTTTATTAAATGAAATCGTAACCTCAAGTGTGAAACAGTACTTGATTATCTCAATAAGGTCATTATCTGTAATATCTTGAATTGTTTTGTGCATAACTTTCATTTAAATTATTTCAAACATGTTGGTACGAAATGAGTACGAACATCAAATAATTCCGAACATTTTCGAACCAAAAAAAAAATTGATGATATTCCAAACAGAAAATGTTGGTTGCAAAGTGTGGTCAACGCTGAATAGGAAAGATTGTTTGTTCTCTTCACACACCAGCTGTCTGGAACAACTTGCTAACAGCGTGATTAGCAAATCAAAGGTTTATATGATTTTTATGTGACAAACAATAAACCCCACATTTTTTAACTTTGAACAAAAGATTATTAAAAGAGAAATTAACTAGATAATAACATTATATTTTAGCTTTATCTTTTTGGCAAATTAATATACACATAGCTTTATTTTATAACATATAAATAATAAAATAAGGGTTACATACCATACAAGTTAAAAGGAATTTCCCATTGTGTCTTTAATATTTTTTTAAATTTTAAACAAACCAATATTGAAGTCCAGCAAACCATTTAGGAAAAATTCTACTAAATATTAATTCTTACTACTTATAATACTTACACTTATTGTTGTGCACATTTAATAGTAATAGCATTGGTAATCATTAAAAGTTGTCGTAACAGAAGAAAAGTAAACCAAGGCCAGTCTAAACTGGCATATGGAACGTTATATCGGTAAAAATTACATCATTCGTGGTGAATATTTACATTATGATTGATGTTTATTCTAATATGCTTCATGACAATTCCAACATGCTTGTTGTCTATTCGTTTATTCTTGATGATTGTTGCAACATTACATCATTTATGGTGAATATTTTCATTATGCCTGATGTTTATGCTAATATGCTTCATGACAATTCCAACATGCTTGTTGTCTTTTCGGTTATACTTGATGATTGTTGCAACATGCTTGGTGACTATCCAATGTTTGTGTTTTCATTATTCCTGAAACCAGTCATAATCGGTTTTTCCACTAAGCGTCATTAACAAAGGCAGTAAGCAGAATGCAACTAAGCAGAATGCAAGTTACCAAATTATGACAGCAGGTGGCGCACGTTTATTTTCCGTATGTTGAGTTGCCATAAGGACACAAGAAATTGACTGCCGTGAATGTTTTTGATATTTGTAAGTTGCAGTTGGTATTTATTTCCCGATCAGTATTATAATTAAGTATTTCAATGTTATGAATCATTTTCACGGAACGATAGATTTTGAATTAGATTTTTCATTATTCATAAGTCGGATAGTTTTCGGATAAATAAATGGAAATGTAATTTCGGATAATATTCATTATATGGAGGAATAGTACCGTCAAAATCCTTATTGTTAGCAATGATATGTACATTTTTGGCTTACATAATANAAAGAAAGCTTGTTTGGTTATAAATTTAAGTGATGAAACTAAATAGGATGATTTGTAAATATAAACGAAAAGCGTATGGCAGAGCTCAGGGCCAAACGTCAATAATTGCCAAAAACCCTCCGGCAGGTGATTATAAACATCAGGCAGCATGTTATTGTATAAATAAAGAACTCACAGACAAAAACTGCAGTGCCAGTATTCAAAATGTACATTATAACAAATTATAAATTATAACAATAAGAAACAAATGTATTCACTCCAGCTAAGGCGTAATAAAAAAAAAAAACATGTTTGTTTCCGGTAACCCGACTGACCGTATCACTGCAATTTTTTTTATCAAAAAATAAAAAATAACTAAAAAAAATAAAATTCGCGAGTGGACAACAACGATATTTTTTTACACTTTTCGGTCGCGATTTAGATCGCAAACGGCCCGAAGTTTTTACCACGCCGATATCATCGAAAATGGCCGTCTGCTCGAGCGTGGTGGCTTGACACGAAGGCTGAGCCGCCATTTTGGAATTCACCGTAGCCGAAAAAATCCAATGACGAGGCAAAGTCATATTTATATTGAATAAAACCTGACTTATTTAAAAAGTTTAATACATTTTAAACATTATTTCAAATTTTTGTTATTTAATTTTCGGTAGTTTTTAAAAATTCAATTATAAAAACCGTTCCCTCGATGCGAAGTTTGACAGCTTCGCGTTCGTTTTTAAGTGATCGTTTCCGTGTTTTATTAAATGAAATCGTAACCTCAAGTGTGAAACAGTACTTGATTATCTCAATAAGGTCATTATCTGTAATATCTTGAATTGTTTTGTGCATAACTTTCATTTAAATTATTTCAAACATGTTGGTACGAAATGAGTACGAACATCAAATAATTCCGAACATTTTCGAACCAAAAAAAAAATTGATGATATTCCAAACAGAAAATGTTGGTTGCAAAGTGTGGTCAACGCTGAATAGGAAAGATTGTTTGTTCTCTTCACACACCAGCTGTCTGGAACAACTTGCTAACAGCGTGATTAGCAAATCAAAGGTTTATATGATTTTTATGTGACAAACAATAAACCCCACATTTTTTAACTTTGAACAAAAGATTATTAAAAGAGAAATTAACTAGATAATAACATTATATTTTAGCTTTATCTTTTTGGCAAATTAATATACACAGTGGCTTTATTTTATAACATATAAATAATAAAATAAGGGTTACATACCATACAAGTTAAAAGGAATTTCCCATTGTGTCTTTAATATTTTTTTTAATTTTAAACAAACCAATATTGAAGTCCAGCAAACCATTTAGGAAAAATTCTACTAAATATTAATTCTTACTACTTATAATACTTACACTTATTGTTGTGCACATTTAATAGTAATAGCATTGGTAATCATTAAAAGTTGTCGTAACAGAAGAAAAGTAAACCAAGGCCAGTCTAAACTGGCATATGGAACGTTATATCGGTAAAAATTACATCATTCGTGGTGAATATTTACATTATGATTGATGTTTATTCTAATATGCTTCATGACAATTCCAACATGCTTGTTGTCTATTCGTTTATTCTTGATGATTGTTGCAACATTACATCATTTATGGTGAATATTTACATTATGCCTGATGTTTATGCTAATATGCTTCATGACAATTCCAACATGCTTGTTGTCTTNCAGGCTGTATAATCTTGACGCACATCAAGTAAAACAGAGAACAGACAGCGAAATCTCATAGCACCAACAAGAGAACAGACACAGGCTGTAATATCTTCACGTATATCATGTTAAACAGAGAACAAACAGCGAAATCTCATAGCACCAACATGAGAGCAGACACAGGCTGTACTACCTACACGCACATCAAGTAAAACAGAGAACAGACAGTGAAATCTCATAGCACCAACAAGAGAGCAGACACAGCAGACACAGGCTGTAATATCTACATGCATTAATTTTAAATTCAACTGCTAAGCAATTTACATAGTCATAGTACACAAGAGAAAGAGAATGACATATGTGGGACTAAAACCTGTGATCGCCATTATCTAGCATGACTACCGACTGAGCTTAAATCAAGATGCATGTAATTTTACTTGGTGGGATGATAATCATGTGAAATTAAGGTCTAATTATTTAGACTAGCCCTGACACTACTCTTATACAGATTTGATCTGCTGATGCAAACAACCTGACCTCAGTACTGACATGAGCTTATAAAATTTTATTTTGTGCTTTAAGTTATATTCTGTGCTCTCAGCTTAAACATAACAC
>VMBQ01014547.1:0-14198 GCA_007657795.1 Dreissena rostriformis | reverse complement strand
ACCTAAGCTGTGTTATTAGCATTTTTATGCAAGAGTAACTGAAATCCAGTAAAAAATAGACCAGTTTATATGCATAATAATTGGATTTGTCACCTTTATATGGCTTTTAAATTGATTGACAGTAAATATAAACCACTTCTACACAAGTCCTTAATATCCCAAACTATAGTAAGTTCCCTTCAATTTGTTCAATCGTGAACTTTGCTGGGAAAATGCCCTTTACTCTGTGAAGAGTTCAGTCTTGGATCGTGTCGAATCGTTGACGAGTAGGTCACACGAGTTGTATATCGTGTTATTTCTAAAATTTTGACCAAGCATTTGTAAATATGTTGCAAGATATGAATTTCAAGAAAGAAAATTCATTTCTGCGTTTAATAAGACCGAGTTCGTGGTAATCGCTGCACGCAATAACGGCTGTTCAAAGCGTAGTTGCAATAATTCAACTCTCAGCTTTACAACCCAGAGGGTTTCTGAGAGCCGCCATAGCAAAAATTATCAAAGGCTCTGGGAGTCCGTTTATATGGACTATTCAAAGCGATGCATCCTATTTTCGGGTAATTTTGAGTTGGATACCTTGTTATATAATTATTTGATATTGAAAAAAATATTTGTTCATCGAAGTATATTTTGCGTTATTATTTGATTATATTTCATTCATATGATGTTTTTACTAATTAATAGCATATATATAGCCACGCGCTATAGAACCACTTGTGCTTAAAAAATGTACCAAATAAGTATGTCACTTTTCATTAATATAGTTCTTTCGGTTAAACACTTTAATTCCTCTTTGTGTTAAATAAAAAAAGTACTTACTTAAAAATCGAAACTCCACAAGCGGTAAGAAATTAGCTAGTTCTGATTAGTCAAGTGTCGATTGAATGCAACTTTTTACCAAAACTCCATGCTTCAATCTTCATGTTAGTAAATGAACATTAAGTGATCCCGGAATTGTATTGAATGCAGACGGTTTTCAATGTATTCGTACCTTTCGGGTACGAACCACACTATAATTTATAAACGTTTAGTGAACCAACATGTTTTAGTTTACAGTTACCGAGTTAAGGCTGTTCTCAATATGTATGTACTATTTTTAAGATTTAAAAAATCTTTTATCTTTATCATATTTGCAGCTGTCTTTTCATTCTGTCGTACAGACAGTTAATAATTAATTTGTGTTTCAGACATATGGCACGATAAAGTATTTTCATTATTCATAGTACAGGTAGGGCTGTGGTTTATAATATTGAGCTACCCTTTTTTGTGTCAATAATGTGGTTCCAGGAATTAAACTCCATGTAGTAAAAGCAATAAACTCATGTCAAACGTCTTATGTATTAGACAAAGACATTGTTGCAAGGACGCCATTGGGATAATTAATCAAGAATGCGTCTTAATTTGTTTCATACTTTTATTGACAACTAGCATTGACAATTCTCTACAATAAATGAAATTAACAATAAAAATAAAATGAATAATAAGTTTAAAGTACAACAGATATGCTATTCAAATCTTAATATAATAGCAAACACTCATTAAGATAAAAGGTTTCATAAAAAAACAATTTGAAACATTTTCAATAAAGATCGAACTTCTTAATAATGATTCAAGTTCACTACATCTGAATATCTTATACAATATTTATTACAAAGCATTAATTCATTGATAATACATATTATAAATACCAAATATGGCGTTCCCCATTTAACGGACCTCGCAAACCAAATAATGTTTCTTTAAAAAATGCATGACGTCAAACAGTGAACGTGCGACGTCGCGTTAAAATATAATACATGACAGCGTCATACAATGACGCGCCTTTAAACAATTTAAGTTTTCAAGTTAAATCACATTAATGATTTTAACAGACATAACTACTCAGTCATGTAAAAATGTCATGCTTCGTCAAAATTGCAATAAATAGTTTAGTTAAGTATCATTCTCATAATTTTAAGGGACGTTGCGGCAGTTTATTTTACCGATGATATATTAATGGTTATACCGATGATGATATTATCACAACCAATATTTTTTTATCAGTATCATTACAAATGACCGAGTTGATTCATAATACAAAGGTCAGTGGTTCGTTCCCAGGAGTGGTTAACTTTTTATGCCCCCGGTAGGGTGCATATAGTGATCGCACTGTCCGTCGGTCTGTCTGTCCACTCTGTCCTTCTGAAATTCCGTCACACTTGCGTTTAGGTTTCTAAAAATGGTCATAACTTTTGCAATATTGATTATAGCAACTTGATATTTGGCATGCATGTGTTTCTCATGGAGCTGCAAATTTTGAGTGGTGAAAGGTCAAGGTCATCCTTCAAGATCAAAGGTCAAAAAATAAAATCCAAGGAAAGTAATAAGCTTTAAAGGGAGATAATTTTCTATACCTGCCAAATGATAAATAGCAATTGTATTTCAAAGCGGCGCAGTTGGGGGCATTGTGTTTCTGACGAACACATCTCTTGTTTGTTTCTATGTTATAACTGATATTGATAAGATGCATATGAAATCTGATTATGCATGAATGCATGTTAAAGCGGGACTGTACGATTTTTACATGTGTTAAATTTTAATATATTGATTAAATTATGTTACGATGACTCAAAATAGGCAATAAAAATTATACTTTGAAGACGAATTTCATTAAATGCAGCAAAGACAAGTTAGCGCTGGTTAAAGCCGATGCCGACACTTTTACTCGTATTTGTAAGGAAACAAAATTGTGTCTTTGTGTCGTATGAACGAATCTGCACTAAAACTAAATTTAGATTCACATTGTACATGTATTATATATATGCTGGCGAATTCGGCTGGAAGCCAATTTCAATTTTAGATTTAAATATCTGGCTTATTTCGCATTTTTCGACACATGTTCTTCTTAACTTTTATTTTAATTTATATTGAAATATATGTATACTAATTTTTAATACATTTTATAAAAATTCATNTTTTTATGCCCCCTTCTTCGAAGAAGAGGGGGTATATTGTTTTTGGCCTGTCTGTCTGTCATTCTGTCTGTCCAAAACTTTAACCTTGGTTAAAGTTTTGTCATAACTTTTGCAATATTGAAGATAGCAACTTGATATTTGGCATGCATGTGTATCTCATGGAGCTGCACATTTTGCGTGGGGAAAGGTCAAGGTCAATGTCATCCTTTAAGGTCAAAGGTCAAAAAACACAATCCAAGGAAAGTAATAAGCTTTAAAGGGAGATAATTTCTATACCTGCCAAATGATAAATAGAAATTTTATTTCAAAGCGGCGCAGTAGGTGGCATTGTGTTTCTGACAAACACATCTCTCGTTTTTATGCCCCCAAAGGTGGGCATATAGTGAATGCACTGTCCGTCTGTCTGTCCGTCTGAAATTCTGTCACACTTTGCGTTTAGGTTTAGAAAAATTTGGAAAAAGGGGGCATATGTCATCCTATGGTGACAAGCCTTGTTTCTTTCTTTAATTTCATTTGTGTTTAATACTGGAGCTCTTTAGTCCTGTTGTTTACATTTATCAAGTTAAAGCATTTAATCACAAACTTTAAAACATGCCGAAATCTGTAAACAAGTCCCTGTAAGTTATTGATGATTAAGGTCGAGTTTGATACTGTATGGTCTTATGTTTGTGCTTAAATATTGTATTATTGTGTGTGTGTTTTTTTTTTGTAAGCTGTTGTGATCCCAGTTAAGATTGTTAACAATTTCTAATGTTTATGCATATTTCTAGCAATCTATGTACCGGTACTTGGGTTTTGCCTAATTGCTGTATTTTATGAAATTTGACATAGATGGTAGGGATTGTTAAAACAAAATATCTCTGGTAAAAGTGCGGTGACCCCCTTTTTTTATGTCCCCCAGTCTATACTGGGGGACATATTGTTTTTGCCCTGTTTGTTTGTTTGTTGGTTTGTTGGTTTGTTTGCACAAACTTTAACATTGGCCATTACTTTTGCAATATTGAAGATAGCAACTTGATATTTGGCATGCATGTGTATCTCATGGAGCTGCACATTTTGAGTGGTGAACGGTCAAGGTCAAGGTCATCCTTCAAGGTCAAAGGTCAAATATATGGGTCAAAATCGCTCAAAAGGGGTTTCACAAACACATCACTTGTTAATTTTTGTTTTATGATGACAACACGTAGATCAAAATATTTGAGCAGTTTCACAGAATTCTAATATACAGAACTTTTTTTTATTCCATTTATGTGGTTAAAATATTAAAAAAAAAATGGGTGACATAAAAATTATAAAAATTTAATTTCTTAAAATTTAACTTGTGTTCTCCATTTTTTTGGTAGTTTGTGGTTTAATTAAAAGGTATATAATGTATCTGAGCTTATATAATATCTACATGTTGCCAATTTTATAGGTTATTAATTATTTTTACGCAATTAGAGATTTTTCAGTTTTAATGAAAAAGTACATGTTATATTATGGTGAATAAAATCAAAACAAGGCCGGTTTGTTTTTATTTAATTTTTCATATAGTATGTGTATGTATTACTTAAATATAAATTTTGAACAAAATCTATTAGATGGAAAAAAATCAGCAAAACTGCAGCAACACCCCTTAAGTTATGCTTCAGGTTTCTGCATTTTTAGCTTATATTCCATGTACAGACTATAAAATTGTGGCTTTTATTTACAGTCCTTATTTAATCATTAGTGTCTTTTTAACAGTTAGGTAAATATGAGTGAAGAAAAGCGCATAATCTCTGATGAGAAGCGCTATGCCATCATCAGCAGGGAGTCAGTCAAGCTGATGGCTGATTGTGGGGGCCATGAAGACATCAGTGAAATGGTGGCTGGCATTATCGGTGAAGACGTTAGCTACAGGCTTAGAGAAATGGCACAGGTTGGGATTTTACTCTTTTGTCATCCTTGCATCTACTGAGTACCCTTTGTAGCCCCTAAAGCTTAATTAAGTTCCCTTAAAATTCATCTTAAATTCTTAATGTTAATATTTTTGCTGCTCCGTTCTGATTTTTTTTATTGAGTACACTTCCAATATATCAAATCGTCTGCTGATCCAACGGTTGTCCAGTTTAGAATTAAACGATAGTACACTGATGCTAGTTATAATATCCTTATGGAGATTTTTTTTTAATGGTTTTTGTGACTGAACAAGTTCAAATAAATATTTTTCTTTGATACAGGTGTTAAAAGTTTCAAACTATGTCCTCAAGTTTAGCTGTTTCCTTAAAAGTTGTACAATTGATCCATATTTACATGTTCAATATTACTCCAAGCTGAGCAAATAATGTTTGGAAAGTGTTTCTGAGTATGATAGTACGCTCAGTTCAGGAACAATTACTGTAACTTATAAATGATTCAATGCCAGATTTCATAACTGAAAAACTGCTAACAGTGATGATATGCATTGTAAAAGTGTTTATAAATTTCCCTGTTTTTCTTTATGTCATAGAAAGGTGCTCAGTTCATGAGACATGCCAGAAGGAAACGAATGACTACAGAAGACTTCAATAAAGCATGCAGGTTTAGTAATATTCAGGTAACTTCAATACAGTAGTAATTGTATCAAAGATATAACTTACTCACAAACATGTAGTCTCTTTAGCAAAACTATTTGAGTAATACACATTCCTTATCTTTAAAAACTAACCATTGTGTTTTTTTGTAGTTTATGACTTATAACATACACTGCTCAGTACTGATACATGTAAAACTCATTGTTTCATTTCTTTGTGTACATATATACTATTCTGTTAATGATTAGAGATAAATGCTTTTGTGGGATTTCTATATGTTCTTTATATTTCATCATCATTTATAAATGCATTCTTTAAATTGACCAGTAGGACAGTAGCCAGACTGCGGCATATTGAAATGTCAGTGTAGCAGAAATTCAGAAAATTAAACAGTAAGGCTAGTGAAACTTCTTTCTCTTTAAACTTTACTACCGGTAATACTTTGTTTGCATAATGATAAAGGCTTGTGGATCACAACACAAAGCGTGATGTCTGTTATATTGCATTGCAGCCACTGCATGGTTACAGCTCCACAGACCCTCATGATGGCTTCCATTCAGTGAAACTAGAGCCAGGGGAAATGATTCACTTTGTACCAGACAATATTGTGTCCCTTGCCCGCGAATCTGCCACAGACATTGGAGTGAAACACACTGGCCAGACTACCATCAAAGGTGGGCTTGAATGCTATAGCATGGCCTTAAAGCACTTACCATTCTTGGGTATATGTATGCCAGTAATTGTTCGTAGAACCCATATGCTATATATGAATACTAACATACTTATTATAGGCCCTTTAAGAAAACGGAAAACCCAAGAGGATGGCGGTAAATCATTATCGGAGCATAAATTTATGCAGCAGGGATGGACTTTTTAATAACTTGCTGAAAGTCATCAGGATGATGAGACAGAGTGTCATGTGAAACATTTATGTCCAAGGTCATAATTTAAGGTCATAGGTCAAATTTTTGTCAAGCATGGATGTATTTTCATATAATTTGCCGCAAGTGATCAGAATGATAAAACAGAGTATCCCTTGAAATAACCAAGTCCCTAGGTTCAAAGTCAAGGTCACAATTTAAGGTCAAAGGTCAAATTGAGACCATTTGTACTTGACATCTTGTACAGAACATATCTTTGTCCAGCATGGATGGATTTTCAAATAGCTTAGCACAAGTGATGAGCACGATGACACAGAGTGATTTGTGCAAGAACCTGGTCTCAACATCAAGGTCACAAATTTAAGGTCAATGATCAAATTTAGGTATTTTCAACAGCATGGGTGGATTTGCATATAACTTGCCGGTGAGTATCATAATTTAGCAGTGTCATCTACAAGAGCCAGGTACTTAGGTTCAAAGTCAATTTCAAAATTCAAGGTCAAAGGTCAAATTGAGGTATTCTTAGTTATCTTAAAAAGATATCTGCATGTTAAGATGAAGTGTCACAAATGAAAAGCAGATGCCTATGTCCAAGGTCAAGGTCAAAATTCTAAGTCAAGTCAAATTTAGTATAAAAGAACAATAGAATGTATCCGCTTTACATAATTAGATATAACTGACAGATAAAAAGCTATTGGTGACACATTGTTGCAATGTTCAGACTAAATAGGGATTTTGACAAGTTTTTATTGTCACACCGCCCTGTAGATGAGCTGCCAAATAACTATGGTATCAAAAATGTTCAGAAACTTAACAGTTCCAAAAAGATGTACATAAGTTAAATGTCTTCATGCATGATTAGAGTCATCCTACTGAGTGTAGAATATATAAGTGATCTTTGTCTTTCCAGCTCATTGGTTGGCTGTGGAGGGGATACAGAAAACGTCACAAAACCCACAAGGTAATTGTTTTTAATTGCATTAGTTGTTGATGGTAAATTTGTGTGGTTTTGGTATTCAATTTTGCATTATTATTCAGAGCACAGGGACTACCCTAGGCCTTAAAAGTAGGGAGAAGTGACTTCTCCTTTTTTCNTGAACTGCACCTATGTTTATGAAGGGGTGCATATGGACTCCCAGAGCCGCAATAGCAAAAATTATCAAAGGCTCTGTGAGTCCGTTTATTTGGACTATGACCACTACCGACTAAGCTAGACCGGCAGAATATGGACTCCCAGAGCTGCCATAGCAAAATTTATCCAAGGCTCTGGGAGTCTGTTTATATGGACTTAAGGGTCGGCCTAGGGTCAAATTTAAGGGAGAAGTGACTTCTCTCTTGACTGGCATTTAGGGAGAAGTCAGGAAAAATAAGGAGAAGTCTTGTTTGTTTTTGCTTTTATCTTGTATATCTTGTAATTAGTTGCATTATTTTAAATTGCTGAATACAAGATGTGCATTATGAATCCTGCTGATTCAATTCTCTTTATTGTGAATTAAATCAAAAATCAAGAATAAATAAAACAACACAATAAACAACTCTCGTACAGCATTCAAGTGTGCATGAGGGGGGGGGGTGGCGGGGTAATATTTTGGGATTATACATTTAATATTAAATATTATTTTTTTCTTCTAAATAAAACATTATAATTACCCTATAATCAAATTCCAGTAGAAACAACAATAAAACCATTTAAATACACAAGTCTTTGACAATCACAACAGTGTTACCAAATGACTTTAATTAAACCAATCCCTTAAAAAACTGCGAGCTGTCAATGCTGTCAGTAGACATCAAAGGTCTTTGATGTTGGGGACAATTTCTAGGAGTTAAAACTGTAAACTTGTAACACGCTCAGCAGGTGGCAAATGGTCAAAAGGCATTGATGAACACTACGTTACTGGCAGCATGCACAGTGTTCGACACTAACTATTCTGAGTAAGGAGTCCTTTGGACTCCGTAAGGAGTCCTTTGGACTCCCTTCTTCTGAAATTTGGTATTCCGAACAGACTTCAGGACTGGTAGTCCAAAAATTATGACACTTTTTTTATATACAGTATTTTTCGATGAAGACACAGCGTGTTTGATTTGAAATTAATGAAGATGAAATGTCAAATCAAAATTATTCGCTATATAATTTTGTTATTCTGAACTATGATACATTTAACCAAAATTAAAATATCTCAATGTTCTTTGCACTACAATTTTTTAAATGAAAAAACAATACACCCACGCTTACCATATGGATAAAGGGAAAATGTACATGTGCAGCATAATTTCTTCTCGATTTTCATGGGGACAAAGGATCAGCTCGAAATATATGAAGCGCTGTTGATTTGAAGCTAGACTTTGTTAAAGTCTTGTAAACATTAAAATTGGGGAGTGTGTTTTGGATTACAAATTTTATTATGCTCATTTGAGAATTCCTCAAAACATTTACAATTGTGTATAATGATTGGTCTTCCGAGAGGGNATCGGGCGACTTAATCTTCGCTTTTCTGGGCTCGTAGGGCGAAATCACGGGCGTTTGAGCGAAATTATCGCTCAATGTCGCCCGTAGGGTAGTCCCTGGAGCATCGAAAAATGTTAACCATTTATTTTTAGTTATGAAGTGATGTACATGTATTAATATTTTTAATATAGTAAAAACAATTGAAAATAATTTGTTATCCCCACTACTGATAATTTGGTTACATATTGATCCAGATTTAGGTTAAAATAACGTTCAGTTCTTCTTGTAGGTTCAAGGTTCTCACTAAAACAGATTCTCAATTTAGCATAAAATATTTTCATGTAATCCAGTAATAATTTAATTTTTCAAATTTCACAAAGTGAAACTTCAGCAACATCAACAAACTGTTGTAGTATCCAATTGTAAACAAAGTGAAACTGACAATCTAAAGGCATTTTCTGAACTAATTAAAGACTTCCGTCCACATTCTCAATCTTTTGAAATACTATTACAGGTACCCCGGGTAACAAGTTTGAGGCCGGTGGTGTGTTGATGCGGTACTTTGAGTGGATCACACAGGCTGTTCTAGGAAATGATGTGGAGATGATGAAGGTATCTTATATTGGGTGCTGTAAAAAAAAAAAAAATATGCTCAATTGTAAAAAATTAGAATATCATTTCCAAAAAATTGGATAATGTGTTTTATTGCGTTTGTATTTGCTTTCCAATTGAATATGGTCAAGAAAAACAATTCCAGTCTCAAAACTGTTAAACAACATCATTTTTTTTACATCATGATGTTATGATTGCCATGATAGTTCGTGCTAAAATTGAACAATGCTGAAGAGATTCATACTCTCAAATGATAATGTGTTTGTTTTCTGTGTAATGGCCTAGCTGATTTTGTTTTCATATATTTTGCAGATCCAATGTAACACATGTTTCAGTTCAGCTTAAATTTTTGCCGGTGTATATATATATTTTTATGCCCCCGAAGTCGGTCAGTCTTTCCGTCTGCAATTCCGTCACACTTTGCATTTAGGTAAAGAAAAATGTGGAAAAAGGGGGCATATGTCATCCTATGGTGACAAGCCTTGTTTAATTAACAAATGATCATTGGAATTTGTTACTCTGAAACATTAAGCAGACAAATTTATAAAAAGAATTGTATTTTTGAAATGTTTTGCATGTGGCTCTTTATTTGTGTATTAACTTTAATCATATTATTATCATACATTTTTAGACAGCGTTGTCTGACCTTCGTACCAACCACAACATTTCACCACTGCTGCCTCACTTTGTTTCCTTCATTTCCAACGGGGTTTGTATTGTATTGGTTATGTTTATTTTTTTCAGACTGATAGAAATATTGGAATTGTTCTATGTGTTTTGTCACTAGTGTTGAACGTGGAAGATATAGCTTTATTTAAAGCCCTGTCGACTGAAAATAATTCATCCATCTTAAAGAGCATGAGTGATAATAAACATATTTGATGTTAATTTCATTTAAAACTATTTAGTTTTTCGGAAATGCATTTAATTTAATTACTTTTCGGTGGTGAATTGTTCCGGATTTAGTATATACTATTGACGCCTGGTACGAATTGGGGTTTTCAATTGTAGTAAGCTCTGTTTTTTTGTTGCTCCCTTATTCGAAGAAGAGGGGGTATATTGTTTTTGGCCTGTCTGTCCCAAAACTTTAACCTTGGTAANCTAGTGTTGAACGTGGAAGATATAGCTTTATTTAAAGCCCTGTCTACTGAAAATAATTCATCCATCTTAAAGAGCATGAGTGATAATAAACATCTTTGATGTTAATTTCATTTAAAACTTTTTTGTTTTTCGGAAATGCATTTAATTTAATTACGTTTTGGTGGTAAATTGTTCTGGATTTAGTATATACCATTGACGCCTGGTACGAATTGGGGTTTTCAATTGTAGTAAGCTCTGGTACTGCTTGTAATACTGTCATTGCCAATTTAAATGTGGTTAATTTTTTATGCTCCCTTCTTCCAAGAAGAGGGGGTATATTGTTTTTGGCCTGTCTGTCATTCTGTCTGTCCCAAAACTTTAACCTTGGTTAAAGTTTGGTCATAACTTTTGCATTATTGAAGATAGCAACTCGATATTTGGCATGCATGTGTATCTCATGGAGCTGCACATTTTAAGTGGTGAAAGGTCAAAGTCAGGTCATTCTTCAAGGTCAAAAAACAAAATCCAAGGGAAGTAATAATAAAGGGAGATAATTTCTGTACCTGCCAAATGATAAATAGAAATTTTATTTCAAAGCGGCGCAGTTAGGGGCATTGTGTTTGTGACAAACACGTCTCTTGTTTTTGTCTGTAAGAAGTCCATAAGAAAGCCAGGTTAATTCGTTTTGGAAGATATTTAGAGACTGGGCATTAGTACAAAAATGCAATATCTTAAACAGAGGTCAATTTTTATTTCCTCAAATATTGGGAGGATGTCCGTACCTTCATATGTCCTGAAGATTCTGTTTTGAACTTCTCTTTAACTTCTGGATGGATCTCGCTAAAACTTTCAAAGATGAATGACTTTAATGTGTTGATCCTTTTAAAAAAGAAAACATTTTACTGTGAAAAGTTTTGGCAGTATTATGGCCCTGTGCCTGTTTTTCCACTAAAGAATGTATAGTCCCATGGAGCTTGTTTTTTGAAGTCCTCAATTAAACTTTCACAGTTAAATGACCATAATGTGCAGATGATTGTTTTATCGAAAGAATTTCAGCTGTGACCAGTATTGGTAGAATTACGGCCCTTTGTCTTGCTTTTCCACTATCAAATATATAGTCCCAAAATTTCGTGTTTTCAATGTCTCTTCACCTGTTGAGTGGATCTTCCTCAAACTTTCACCGTTGAATGACCTTAATGTTTAGATGTTCATAAAGAAAGGAATTTGGGCTGCAACGTGTTTTGGCAGAATTATGGCCCTTTGTCTGTTTTTTCCAATCTTTAATAGATTATAAGTCCCAAAATTTTGCTCATGCATTAAGCCCAGTTTTCTCAGATCATTTGTATAGATGTATTTCCCTTAACCCAAATTCATATTATTGTATGAAAGTATGAAATGTTGTGCTACGCTATCTTTACTGCTGTAAGAAATACATGGGCAACTGTTATCTACACTAGGATATAGGGGCCCAATCATGGTATATTTATTGAAATCACGACCTTCGGACCTTTTTGTAAATGTTGTAGTACTCTATAAAGGTGCACAATAATGTATGTATACTGTTTGCAGGTGAAGTCAGTGGTACAGGACATACTACAGCTCACCAGACTACTTTACCTGGCCCACAGTCTGGTTTGCAATAACTCACTCTTCTTGGAGGCCCAACCACTGGTGAGTGAAACATACATTACATATTGGCCTCGCTCTGTGAAAAAGGGGTTGAATGCATATGCGTAAAGTATCGTCCCAGATTAGTCTGTGCAGTTCGCACAGGCTTATCAGGGACGAAACTTTCCGCTTGTATTGCATTTTTCGTTTTAGGAAGGCTGTTCTTGCCAAAAATCCAGTTTATGCGGAAAGTGTCGTCCCTGATTAGCCTGTGTGGACTGCACAGGCTAATATGGGACGGCACTTTACGCACATGCATTAAACCCCTTTTTCACAGAGTGAGGCTCATATGCATTTTTGCCCATTACCAAACACTGGTACACAGAAGCCTGTTGTACTCATCATTGTTCAAAAAATGTTATGTTTTGATGCATTTTTTGAAGAAGCCTAATTTGTTTGCATTATCATCTATGAAAACTTTAGTTCAAGTATTCATTTTCTTGGTGTCTATCTTGGCGATAGACACCAAGAAAAAAAATACTTGAACTAAAGGGTTAGAGTTTGTCATTCATTTAAGAAACATGTTTATCATTGACCTTTATTATTAAAAGCTACACAGTTGAGGTATACCTTATATTTTTATATTGTTTTTGCCCTGTCTGTTGGTTTGATTGCGTCAAACTTAAACATTGGCCATAAATTTTGCAAAATTGAAGATAGCAAATTGATATTTGGCATGCATGTATATTTTCATGGAGCTGCACATTTTGAGTGGTGAAAGGTCAAGGTCATCCTTCAAGGTCAAAGGTCAAATATATGGGTCAAAATCATAACTTTTGCAATATTAAAGATAGCAACTTCATATTTGGCATGCATGTGTATCTCATGGACCTGCACATTTTGAGTGGTGAAAGGTCAAGGTCATCCTTCAAGGTCAAAGGTCAAAATATGGGTCAAAATCACTCAAAAGGGGACATAGTGTTTCACAAACACATCTTGTTCCTATTATTAGCTCGGCTGTTTTCGAAGAAAACCCGAGGTATTGTCATAGCCCTCTCGTCTTCCGCCGTCCGCGTCCGCGTCGTCGTCGTAGTCGCCCGAAAACTTTAAATTGGCCATAACTTTTGCAATATTGAAGATAGCAACTTGATATTTGTATCTCATGGAGCTGCACATATTGAGTGGTGAAAGGTCAAGGTCATCCTTCAAGGTCAAAAACACTTTTTTTTTTGGTTTTTCATCGACCTGCACATTTTGAGTGGTAAAAAGGTCAAGGNTTGAAGATAGCAACTTGATATTTGGCATGCATGTGTATCTCATGGAGCCTGTAACCTTGAAGGATGACTTTTCACCACTCAATGGTAAAAGGTCAAGGTTATCCTTCAAGGTCAAAGGTCAAAAACACTTTATTTTTGGTTTTTCATAGACCTGCACATTTTGAGTGGTGAAAAGGTCAAGGTCAATGATGAACTTCAAGGTCAAAGGTCCAAAAAAAATCCAAGCACCCACAGCCGAGCGTTGGCATCCGTTCGACGGTGCTCTTGTTATTGATGAGACAAGGCCCTCAATAATATTTAAGGATGTTTTCATATCAGCACTGATATACAAAGTATTTAAATAATGTCAATCACAGTGGAAATTCTGAGTCATAAAAAAACTTAAGCTTTACAAGAAAAACAACCAGGAAAATATTAAAATGACACCATAAAGAATCATATAAGTGCCCTTCCAAATTTTTATTGGAGCCAGTTGTCCAGAAGGTTTGTAATATTGTTGGTTAATGATAACCAGTGTTAAAAATTTTAAGTCTCATAGATATGTTAATTCTTTGTAAATTTAGCGCTGTTCCAAAGCAGAACAAAGTAATTACTAGTTAGATACATATTTAAGCCCTCATAGCAAAGTTGACGTCAACAAAGAAGGGGAAATTTGTCTTGAAACTTTATCCATGCTTAATTTTGCTTAATTATCCCCCGCCAAAGGCGAAGGGATATTGTTTTGGCTTTGTCCGTCCGTCCAGCACTTTTGTGTCCGGAGCCATATCTGGAAGTGCTTTGGCGGATTTCATTGAAACTTGGAATGA
>VMBQ01014546.1:0-12716 GCA_007657795.1 Dreissena rostriformis | reverse complement strand
ATCCCCCCCCCCCCCTAAATCTGCCAATAAAAATTATGAACATAACAATATTTTATACTACAGCTACATCTATAAAAAAAAAGAAAAGCAGACACATTATATATTTTGGCAAAACAGAGACATGTATGGGCTATCCATCTCAATGATAATACAGTGAAGTGAAATTTATGAGCTAATATTTGTATGCCCTGTATTATTTTCAAGAATTATGTTGCTGTACAGGTAAAGGTAATCATAAGCTAGGAAACAAATATTATACATAGCCTAGCGTTTGATTCGATAAAACAATAACAGTATCAAGAACATGAACAGTAAAATGTCTACCAGGTGCACAAATCTAATTACCTTGTCTCCGCATACGAGTCTTGGCAACTGTTTTAGCCGCCTTGACATCAAGAGGAGATGCATGAAACGTTCCGACGAACAATGCGAAGCAAGTGAATAATATCAACATGGGTAAACCTAACTTCACATCCATTATCTTCAACTGATATAAACACAGAAATACTTAATTAAATATATTCATTTCAAACAGCTGTTTCAATAACACAATCTTGTATGCTCACACATAAATCTACAAACCACCGACTGGTACAGCGACCGTATTACAACATTTCGTTAAAGCTCCCTTATAAACCACTTCACCAACTTTCCTCATTAGCAGTGAGTGGCAAGTGTTTTGTTTCCGACGTTCGGAATTACATACGCTAGTTAGTGGATATACTTAAAAGAATGGTTAAAATAGAGAAACATTTTGCACAATTTATAAAATTTTATATTATATGATATGATGACTTATTTGATATCAAACTTTTATGTCTGTTAAGTTAAAACAAAGTAATGATATGGTAATGACATACATGAATTCAAACATGAATTTGTGTTAAAGGAAACAAAAAAGTAATGAGGGAATGCTAAACATTTTATACGACACCTTTAACTAACTTGCATTCAACAATAATACGTGAGAAGGTGGTGAACGCGGGGCTGGATTATATTATATTTTTTCTAAATTATCCTGTCCTTATGTTTGTGTTAAGCTACTGCAACATGTGCACGCGTAATACAATTAAGTGGTATTACTTTAACACGTCAGCAGCGGATCAAGGGGGGAGGGCGTGTTCCCACTCCATACACTTTACGGATCGTATATATGTGACAGTGTTCGAATAAAAACAACAAAGTAATGGAATATTATGCCGCTGTTTCTTCTCCTTATATTTCAAAGATATAACTGACGGTACATACACAAGTCCTATCTGAATCGGGTCTTTTTCATTTTCCGTCCACAAGGCTTATTGAAATGATATATTACCCATGGGTTTATTTGTGTTTTAAAGAAATATAAATCCATCTCCTCTCGCATAATTCATTTAAAAAATAAGTGGATAATCACAGCAACGTCATATTATCATCTTTGATTAAAATCTTTTTAATCCACATATATTATCAAAGTTTGATTGCCAATATTATTGTCACCCCATGGCTCTATAACGGTAACGAACATGGAAAATACTTTCATCATTAAGGCTCTACATCGTTTACAGTAAATGTTTGTAATTAGTTTTTTATTTACTCCAGTTGGAAATCAGTTACAAACAACGACACTTACCATATTGTTAATAAATTCATTTCCAAAACGAACGATTATATATTATTAAAAATATTCTTAAAAGTATTATTTTGGTTATTACATTTAATAATAATAATACTTAATATTATAATATTATTAGTTTAATAATAATTATTATTATAATAAATCTTATTATAATAATTATTATTAAAATTATTATTATTATGCATATTATCATTATTTTTAGTATTTTACTGATACGCCTTTTTCTCTACAATCTGGAAATAATTTAAAAAATATTCCTACTGAAGATATTAGCAAAATAAAAATAAAATGAAAGCGCGAAACCATTTCAGTAGAGAATTGGTTGTGCTTTTGAACATTAAAATGATTAAAATATGGATGACCGTCTTGGAACGGTCAATGCAAGTATCTTATGGTTGAAGACCAATAATAATGTATTAAAATGCATGTACGTAACTTTAACTTCATTTGACATACAACTACTCACTACATTATGTCTTAGACTGGCATTAAGTATCCGTCAAGTTCATTGAGCTATGAACAACTGCGTCTATCCGGTGGTATTTCGTAAGTGTTTTGTGTTGCAATATGAAGCTGTGTCGATAGGCTTAAATAACGTGCTTGTGAAAAAGTGTCACGTACAAAATCCTCCAATTTCTGTTAACAGAAAATACTTCAGTTGAAACATGCTGAGGCAAAATCACAATAGAAAATTATACGCAAGTATGCTTATTTCAGTAGGCACTGTTGTTAAAAAGGTTGACTTTCTGTTATTTATTTTAAAATAGAAATTTATTTTAAGGTCGGAAATAAATAGCAAAACAAAACATTGAAAGTGCGAGAGTAATGCAACATTGCATAAATAAAACAAGTATTTATATTACATAGAACAAACAAAGTGAAATGGAGATATGTAATAATATATAATAAGAGTTGAGTGCAAAGTAGTTTTACCACTAACAGTTTAAGTAACAGTTTTACACGTAAAATCGAAATGTGTCTAGTTATATTAATATATTTTGTCTCAACAACAGACTGTAATGTTTTGCACTTTAAAGGTTTAGATGCGAACATAGCCTTCAATGATTTAAAACAAACACGTGTGTGCTGATAATGAAGGTCAATAGTCAATACTCTTACCAACGGTGTTGGGTGTTAAATAGTTAGTTCGCCAATATTAGCCCTATATTGCTTAATTGAAATGACCGGAAACTCGTGAATATTTATTAAAGTTTATTATACTTTAAACTAATAACCCACATGAAGGACTCGTTTTGCTTACAACCTGACTATGTTACGGTGCAACGTGCGCGGAATTGGTGAGTCTGGGATTTGTATTACGAATTGCAAAAGAAATGTATTTGAATGTGTATAAAAACTATATTCTGCCACTATATTTAAGAGCGTGAAAAGTATAAAAACTATATTCTGCCACTATATTTAAGAGCGTAAAAAGTGTTTAAAAAAAGTGGCAGAAAATTGCTTCAAAAATAAAAGTCGGGCTTCATACATTCTCAAACCTATAAATATATTTAAGTTCGAATAATTGTTCACATAATGGGCTTCTCGAGTGTTTTTGTTTTAGGCTAGAATCTTAATAATCATTGGTGGGAATTCCGCGGCCTTTGAAAGAGCATACTCAAGCATATGTCGTGGCATATTGACTGTTAATTTTCACACTTGGTCATTTGCAAAATACTTTCTACTAACGTCGGTAAATTGCGCTATAAGTAAGTCGAACTCTTTTGGCCATTTCGCGGACGACCAATAAAGTATTTGACTGATTATCTTTATAAAATGCATCCAATGCGTTCAATGCAGTGTTTAAATAGTGTGTCAAATTACTTAGTTATGACAAAACAGTGTCAAATTTTAAACTCCACACTTGAAGACATGTGTACGAATGTTGGGCGTGAACATGGGCATCCTAATGTGTATCTGCATGATTTGTGCGAAACATTTGCGGAATACGCAGTCCCTGTCTGTTGATTTGAAAAAAATATAGTTTACATTCTTCATTTCTTCTTTTTTCGTCTCTAAAGGAATATGAGTAGTCTTATTCGTAGTAGTGGTAGTTGAAGTGATAGTGTTAGTAAGACTTAGAGTAGCACTAGTAAAGTTGGCTTCGTTTTCTTTATTATTAATGTACGTAATTGTTTGTGTTTTGTTTTAGTCGTGATGGTGGTGGTACTGAATGTTCGTGGGGTAATAGAAACAGAAACAGCAGCTTTAGTAGAAGATTGTGTTTCTACTGTACGGTATAACTGACAAGTTACATGATACATTACTACTAAGAACAGTGTGATCTCCTGAATATTAACGTTTTTGATGCTTCGAGTCGACATTCAGGCAGCCGCCTATTATTATTTAACAAAACTCTGAAGGCTATGTAGTTGATCGCGAATGACAGGTTCACATTGTGAACAACCCGTCTTTATGATACAAGAATCATGTTCACTTATTGTTGTGTTGGCATGTTGTGTCATTGCATAATTCATCTTGATAAAGGTTCAGCTTTTTTAAATCACACAATAAAGACAAAAAGAAAGTAGTCTTCACTTTGTTTTGCTAATTATGGATTACAATGGGACTCGAACCGGAGTCGTCTTCTTAACCTCTCGACCATCCCAATCCTTATATCGTATCATGTGTATTTACGAATATCAAAGCAAAAGTTTAAACCATAACAACCCAACCACTTCACATGTATCCATCGTTTTCTTTTGTATTTAAAATATATATATATTATGAATATCAAATGAAGATTGCTTATGAACTATCAATAACACTTATCGTCAATCCGTATTTCAGTATTATTATTCAGAATTATTGAGTACTTAGTCCTCTTTCTTTTTGTACTTTGTGACAAAACGTTGGAAACTAATAAATATATATGAGCCGCGTCTGTGAAAAGGGGGTTATATGCATGTGCGTAAAGTGTCGTTCCAGATTAGCCTGTGCAGTTGCTTAGGCTAATGAGGGACGAACCGTGTTTATAATATTTTTCGTTTAAAGAAAGTCTCTTCTTGCCAATAATCCAAGTTAGGCGGAAAGTGTCGTCCCCGATTACCCTGTGTGGACTGCACAGGCTAATCTGGGACGACACTTTACGCACATGCATAAAACCTCCTTTTCGCAGAGCGCGGCCCATATATGTAAAAACAAGTGGATTTATATGTTTTAAGATTCATATCATAAGTGATTACAGATTAACTGATAGTACCTCTCAAAACACATCTAAACATTAAGTGGTATTAAGACTTTAGCAAGAGCTTTAAGTACATGTCACCATATTTCTTGAAACAAAAGCTAGTGTTTTGAGAATTTGCACTTGATAATGTCATTTGCTGATAACATATGCGGTGTTATTTTGATTCTGGGTCAATATCGTATGTCTTGCCTTTAGAGGTCACTTATATTCGCTTAAATTGCGAAGCCGTTGTGGGGACATCATCATCATCATCATCATCATCATCATCATCATCATCATCATCATCATCACCATCATCACCATCATCATCATCATCATCATCATTATCAGCAGCAGCAGCATCATCATCATCATCATCATCATCAGCAGCAGCAGCAGCAGCAGCATCAGCAGCATCAGCATCATCATCTTCATCATCATTATCATCATCATCATCATCATCATCATTATAACACATACCCAGACACGTAATCTATCAAATTAACCCTTAATATTTTACATTAGGTATCGTTTTGCAAAGTAACGTCTGCGATTTTTGTTGTTTCGAAACGCAAAACATATAGTTATGCTTGTATACAAAATAATGCTGCAAAACATATCGAAAGAGTGTTTCAAAAATAAGTAGTCTCGCCTCATAAAGTGTGCCAACCTATTTCATCGTAAAGTTTGTATAATTGTTTACATAATAGGCTTCTCAAGTGTTCGGATGTTTAGACTAAAACACTCAATACTTTTTTTTTCAAGTAAAAACTCGTGTTTGGCTGCAAACATTGTTCTTTTGAATGTTAAGTTGACTCTTAAGTATCACAGTTGATGCAAAGTTAGTTCAATGACTTTATAAGTGTGTAGAACTCTAGTGGCAGTTGTGCGGACCAATGACGTATTGTAATGATTCTAGTTTATAATTGCATTCAATGTGTTCAACCACTGTTTAAAGAAAGTGTAAAAGTATATTATGTCTGATAAACACGATAACAATGTAAGACATGTTCATGACTATTGTGTGCGATAATAAGCATGCTTATTCGTATATGTATGGTTTTGATTATTATTTGAAACATTAACAAAATCCGATTCCATATTTAAAAGTTCTTTGGTAGTATTTGATGTTGTTTTTATTTCATTGACCTAGTATATTGTTTGTGTTGCTGTTGAGGTTGTGGTTGTTGTATTGCTTGGTGGCGGTGCTTATTAAATACACGAAGGAGCAGTCGCCTGCAATAGTAGTAAATTATTTGTCTACTGTACTAAATCGCGTATAAGTTACATATTAATGTATTATCCGGGACAGTGTGATTCTCGACTTAAGAACGCTTTGAAAAAAAACGTTGTGATAAACACATGGAACATACGCCATAATTATGTCAGCTTTATGTAGTGAGATCGTAATACATACTTTGGTTTCCTACGATGACTACGATTGCCTGTACACACACATGTCTATGTCTATGTCAGTGATGTTTTTTTAAGTAGAAACTTTATTAAGTCGTCAATCTGTGATGACGGCTTTTAGAATCGCAACATAGTTTCATTGAACATAACAGATTATATAGGGTTTATCTGAACACGATATCGACAATATTAGTTCACTGTTTTATAAGCATATCACCGTATGAATAAAAAGTATAGAATATTATAATAGTACTCTTGAGCATTCCGTTTAAAGTTTCATGCAACAACTCTATATCTTAAGAGATAATTAAACTATTCATATCATTATTATGCCTGCATTTAACTGAGAGTAACCAGTTGCGAACATTAACACTATTCATCGGACGATTCGTTTATTATAATAAAGACGATCAAATTTATTCTTTGCATACTGGACAAAGTACGCCGTCAAATAAGCATAGACATAAAGAGAACATACCAAATTGTATATGTTGCGTACCCAAACTGACAACAAATGAATTGCTGTTAATTTTTTCTTGCCTGTCATGTAATAATTTATGTATAAAAATAATTGTGAAACTTTACAGTTCTATTCATGGTTACTTTCCAAACAGAAAGGATAT
This sequence comes from Dreissena rostriformis, assembly GCA_007657795.1. Lineage (NCBI taxonomy): Eukaryota > Metazoa > Mollusca > Bivalvia > Myida > Dreissenidae > Dreissena > Dreissena rostriformis. The sequence goes on along the minus strand of VMBQ01014546.1, from coordinate 5,893 downwards.
TGATCCAACTATTACCTAATTCTAAGAGTCACGCATGAAAACAAACAGTTATTTTCTTTATAGTATGTACGTTAAGGTTCGTATGTATATTGAGGTTCGAATAAAGCGTATTTTAAGATTCTGTTAAATGCCCAATTGTAACATCGAACAGGGCCACGGGGAAACATACAACATACACATACTGAAAAGCTGTTGAAATTATCGTAGAATGCATGTTAAATATCAAAATAACAATCTGGGTAATCTGCAGGATGCCCGTGGTTCATAATAGACTCATTCGATGCAATCTCGGCCTTTGGACAAAGGGCATTGCTTGTGCAAGAGATGTGTTGTCTTCACATGTTAGCATATTTAGTTTATTTAATAGTATATGCTACATGCTGAGTAACGTCTGAAACAGCTTTTGTTCGCCCTTAATTGACCCAACACTATATCATTCCAATATGTAAACGTTAACCTTTAAAATAGAACTTGTACGTTCGGGTTACATAATATTATTTTTTTGTCTTATTAGCTCAATGACATGACAAGCATGCATGACTAGTTTTTCAAGTATATTTCTTCAAACATCTTGAAAAGCCTCAATTTTTCAGAATTTGTCGAAATTAGTTTTGTATATAATATGAAAATACTTTTTATATGGGAAATACGTTTGTCGTCTATTAAAATGTTGCAGAAGCTACATTTATATACGAGTAAAGTGACGATGGTTTGAAGTAGTAAAGCATCAGAAACAGAATTTCTTCTTATCAAGAACTGTAAGAAGTCAAATCCACATACATATAGTAGAAACAATGTAAACAATAAAATATCCTTCTCTTGCATTGTGCGTACTTTTAATTAATTTTGTTAATATTATTAAAAGAATAGATATATTAATAGCATACTAACGGCACTGATTGCAACCATGATACTCCTACTTGGTTGGTAAGTTAAATTTAAGAAAATATTCGTAAAGATTATTACATTTTCGTCTTTTTATATCGACAATTCCAAGGAGAAGATGAAAAGTCGTTAAAAAGCATTAATCTGGTATATAGTATATTCTGAAGGAAATGCGGGTAAATTAAGATAGCATTATTTTTATATCGATTAAAAATGCATAATTCAGTTCGGTTTGGACTTGGATATTGCATATTATGATCAAGAAGGAAAATCAATTTAATTATTTACATTCACAGCTACAGCATTTACTGATTGAAGGAACATTGCACGTATTTTGTGTTGTGACGTTACATGTCATTACTGAGTCAGTAGTAGTATTTACCAAACTCCGATAATAATTCCGTATTTTTATCCCAGACTATGTGTTGTCCAAATATTGTTCATTGATCTTACCAACACACGATTTGTATAACACATCTCAATGGTTTTATAATTATAAGCATACGTCGTATACGCGTCAAAAACTGAGTTTACCTTTATCGAAGCTAATTTAAAAATATTATGGTATGTGTTCTCAAGCCTGTTCCAGTCCTCTGTCAGCCCGAAGGAGTTGCAGATTACGTACTGTCAAATAATGTTTAATGATCGTTTAATCAGGAATATTTCCAACAATTAAGTAGAAATTATTAGGGCCTGTATTCCGCAGCAAATTCTAAGACTTGAAAAGGAAGATATGTACAGCAACTCATTTAAACGGACATGGAATTGAAAAGAAAGTATATCGCGCTTCCAATTGACCATTTTGTCTTCAGCAATACGCTATGTTAGCTATGTACTTTGTTTCCGAAATTGAAATTGAAAATGTTCGATGACAAGCTAAACATTGATGAAACTCTCTGACACGTTGTTAACTAATCATCTTGCCAAACTGTCAACAAGTCGCGTTCAAATAATTAATGGTGAAACTTCAATATATCAGTGCCAAGTAAGATTGAAATAAAAAGCGGTGTGTGAACAGATTGTTTCAAACAAAGTAAATGTGTATTACAGCGTGATTTTGCTGAATACAAAAATGTAATGAAATACGAAATGAAGATTGCATGTCGCCTTTAAAGCTGACAATAGAGGTTAGTCCCCGTTATATCGACTTTCATAGGTTTATCTCGATTATGCATCTTATTTCATAAATCAATTGATCATAATGGCATGAATACTAAAAGTACATTATTTTTATTTAATATGATTGTCTGTCAAATAATGTACGATAAATTTGTAATTTGTCTTCGAATCCTTAGCTCTGCACATCACAGTGTTAAATGAAATATATCCTTAATCTAATGTAGAGTATTCCGTGATGAGTTTAAGTAATCAATTTGATATCAGTCATTCGCAAGTCATTTATTTCGGGAACATAATAATAGAAAAAAATATGTTTGAAAGCTCAAATTTCAGTCGATTCTTAAATATGTAATAGGATTTTCGATAAGACATGTCCATGATTTTTCGACTTTAGAATGTTTCAGAAATTAGAATAAGTGGACTTATAACATGTTTATTGCTTATTTCCGTTCTTGTCAATTACTGTTGGTATACATTATGGACAAATCGCTCTAAGTCAGTGACATTACAAAGAACTAAGGAGGTAAACAAATTCCGATTCAAAAGTATCATTACGCTTTAAGAACATATTAGAATACATCTGGACGTTAAGTGGTATAACAGCTTCATCAAGAGCTTTAAGTGAATGTCAAAACATTAATTGGAACTAAACGTAGTATTTCGAGATATGGTGTTTACTGGTGTTATGTGGTTATAACATCAACAGAGTCTTTTTGTTCCTGGGAAAATCGGGTTTTGTTTCTTTCAAAGTCCATTAGCATCAGCTTACATTGCGAAAGAAAGTGTGGTTCCGGTTTCAGTTGTGGCAACCACTTTAAAGTAGATATTCGCACAATATAATTCGTGACCATTGCAAATTTAAGAACATGTTTATTCTACACGAAAAAAAACACGCGCGCGGAAAATGTTACGGCTTTTGGTATACATTTTGTGCAAAATGATAAGCATTTTTCTCCGAAAATACCCACCTACCAATTTATTATTATTTTCTTTACAACTATATCTATAATTATAAAATAAGGACCAGCATCATACTCATAATCAGCATCAGCATCAGCATCATTGTATCGAAACATTCCTTACACATGCCCTCGGATTTAGAGTTTAAGAATATATCTATAAGCAACAATTAGTACCAGATCAGACATAGTTAACGTATCATAAGGCACCGTTGTCTCGATTATTTTATAGTGAGCTTTGGTATAATCAACTGGTATTATTTACAGTGTGTTTAAACAAGAGAAGAAGTGTATTTTCAACCAGAATGACCATAATACAGCGTTCCGTTGGTAAAGACAACTGTCATAAATAGCTTGGTGCACATCTCCATTTTACTTATGAACTGCCATGTATGCTTTTTCTATTGTGTTTTCTCTGAAAATCTGCACTTAACATTTGTTGTTAATTGTTTTGTGAACAATTTCATAGTCAGATTTCAATATTTCAATGAAATATGTATTCAAATTAATTGAATTTTTACACGCCCAATTATCTTCTTTCGCACTATTATACATTTCTTACCCGTTAGTTCTCTATGTTTATACATCATGTACGGTGCATTAACTTTCTTATATTTTAAAGAAAGGGTCTACAAAAACATATGAGCATTGGTACTTGTACGTTTAGACAACGAAATGTGATGTCTAAACAAACTCACTTATTAAAGCTAGCTTTCGCCTTTGTACAGAAGAAATCAGAGGTATATCTTATCGTATATTTACAACAGTATTATGTTATTAAAAGCATGGTTCTTCATATTTTCAAGCATTAACGTAAGACAACATAACTTGTTCAGTCGAGACCAAAGCAACAATACTCCTATAAATAATGCAAAGAACCACGCTATTCTTCATTCTTGCGTCATCCATGTTAATACTGTGTTTTATATACACACATCACTATAGCCAAAACTACAAAACAGCCTTAATATAGATAATGCGCGCACCAAATCCCAAAGGCCAAACAAAGAAACATTAGGTAGTAGAGTATACAAATAAGAGGGTTTCATCATTTATTTCCTGGTTTCGTCTACACGCACACTTTGTTTAACATGATATATAAATCAAATTAAGGAGAAAATTATGAAAGTATTTAACAAAATATCAATATAAATATATGCATTGCCGTTAATACTTATTGTAAATATATATACCAAAATTTCATTTTTATGTCATGAATATCACAGTATTAAATTATTTTATGTTTAGCATTATTAGTATTATTATCATTGTTTTCATTAATATTTTTCCGATCTACATTTGTCTCTGCAATCTGAATATTGTTTCTTAATAATCCTACGGAGGGTTTTTGCAAAATCAGGTATACAATTATATCAAGAAACTATTTTAGTGGATACCTTTTTATGCCTTTTTTGCAATTAAATGATTAAAATTGGTATGTCCGCCTTGGAACGGTAAACACAAATATTTTGTGGTTGAAGGCCAAAAATAATTTATTGCAATGTATGTACGTAGTGTTTAACTTTATATTTTGACATAGAACTACTCCGCACATTATGGTTCAGTCTGGCGTTAAGTATGCGTCAAGTACGTTGAGCTGTGTACAAGTGCGTCCATCCGGTGGTATTTGATAAGTGATCTGTTTTGCCATATGAAGCTGTTTCGAAAGGCTAAAATGACTTGCTGGGGAAAAAGTAGCACGTTCAAATTTCTACAATTTCTGTTAACAGAAAGTACTTCAGTCGAAAAGTGCTGAGGCAGAAATCACAATATAAATATATCCGAAAGTTCGCTTCTTTCAGTAGGTCTTTTGGTTAAAGAGTTTGACTTTGTGTTCAAAATTGTTAAAATTGCGTTAAGGTCGGACATGAATAGCAAACTATAATATTGAAAGTGCGATACTAATGCAACATGGCTAAAATATAACATGTATTTCTATAACATAGAACAAATAAAGTGAAATTGAGATATGTACGATTAACTCTTGTAAGTATAGTTTAGTGCCCAGTAGTTTTACCACTAACAGTTTAAGTACCAGTTTTACACGTCAAAATTAAAATGTATTTATTAATATTTATTGTGTTATCTCAACTATAGACTGTAATGTGAAAGTTTGTCACTTTAAAGGTTTTTCATTGCGAATTTAGCCTTCAATTTTAAAAACAAATATGTGTGTACTGATAATGAGGGCGTCAATACGCTTACCAAACGGGTTGGGTTTAATAGTTATTTCGCCAATATTAACCCTATATTGCTTTATTTAAATGACCTGAAACTCGGGTGTATTTCTTAGAAGTTATTTTCGTTTTTAAACGAATAACCCACATCCAGACTCGTATTGATTCAATCATTACTATTTCACAGTGTATATTATATTATAATGACATGTGCGCATAGTTGGTAAATATGTGATTTGTATTACGAAACAATATATTATTATTTATAGAAAAATAACATCCTGTCAATACATTCAAGAGCGTCAAAAGTGTTTCAAAAGAGTGTCGCATGCGTGTTAAACATTTATATACTCGGGCCTCATACAGAGTCACACAAGTGCGTATAATTGTTCACATAAGAGGCTTCTAAAGTGTTTCTGTTTTAGGCTCAAATCATTATAATCATACTAAACATACTCGTGCATGAACACACGCAACTGGTTGTGGAACGCTGACTGTTACGTTTCACATTTGGTCATTTGCGAATACTTGCAACTAAAGTCGGTTAATTACTCTATAAGTGGGTCGAACGCAATTGACCATTTCTCAGACGACTTATCGAGTGTTAGAATGCTTATCGTTGTAAACTGCAGTCACTGCGTTCCATTGACTGTTTAAATAGAGTGTGAAATTACACCACAGTTAAATACATATTCACTAATGGTGGGCGTGAAAATGGGCATCTTAATGCGTAACAATGTGATTTTGATCATG
>VMBQ01014544.1:0-10746 GCA_007657795.1 Dreissena rostriformis | reverse complement strand
ACAGAGTTATGGCCCTTTGAAATTTTCTATAAACTGTACATATAGTGCAATTCTTGTCCGGGCTATTTCTCCCCAACTACTGACTGGAATTCAATGAAGCTTTATGGGAAGCTTAACTACCTTGAGGAGATGCGCATGTTATTAGTGGGTTCTGGTTAGATGATTTATTTAGAGAGTTATGGCCCTTTGAAATTTTTACGTTGCTAAACCATCCATCGTATTATTTTGTCCAAAGTTATTCCCCTCAAGACGTTTCCTTTTATCTGAATATAAAGTGCAATATTGTGACAAAAAAACACTTTGAGAGCATCACCCGTCTCCGACGGTTTCTTGTTTTAAATATCTACAGGAAAAGGTTCCTGTAAGGATATGTCAACTCCTAATGGATCACGTGGGGAAACATTACAAAGTAATCTAAAGTACGTTAAAGCATTACTTGTTGATGAGAGGTCTCTTATTGGATGTACAACGTTGGGATGGATGGAGTTTGATTGCAAACATGGTATAAACAATGTGACAGCTGACTGTGGTGGGCTTCCCGTTGTTGTATTTTTTGGAGATGATGTACAATAACCACCTGTTCTTGCTTCATCTGCAGCGATGTATGGTGCTTTGGTATGGCAACATTTTTCAGAAGAAGTTCATTTAGATACCATTGTTCGTCAAAATGAGGAACAGAAACACTCTAAGGACATTTTAATGTCACTAAGAGACTACATTCTTACTCAAGAAAATGCCACATGGCTTAAACAGTTTCAATGGAATGACATCAAACGTCGTTATACTAATAATGTGATGAAAAACATTGAACAAAATGCCCTTTTTGTTTTCCTTACTCATGCTTCTGAATACAAACATAATATAATATGCATCAACTTGAGACAACAATTCTGAATTTCCTGTTGCTAAGATACCGTATATCATGGCCCACATGCTTTGTGTGCCACTGAAGACAAAGGCCATGTCTTTAACAAGCGGGACTGTACGATTTTGTCAAATATTTATGATTTTTTATAAAATGTTTTAAACATTAGTATACATATATTTCAATATAAATTAAAATAAAAGTTAAGAAGAACATGTGTCGAAAAATGCGAAATAAGCCAAATATTTAAATCTAAAATTGAAATTGGCTTCCAGCCGAATTCGCCAGCATATATATAATACATGTACAATGTGAATCTAAATTTAGTTTTAGTGCAGATTCGTTCATACGACACAATTTTGTTTCCTTACAAATACGAGTAAAAGTGTCGGCATCGGCTTTTACCAGCGCTAACTTGTCTTTGCTGCATTTTATGAAATTCGTCTTCAAAGTATAATTTTTATTGCCTATTTTGAGTCATCGTAACATAATTTAATCAATATATTAAAATTTAACACATGTAAAAATCGTACAGTCTCGCTTTAAATGAGAGTGCTCTTTCTATGCAGAGGTGCAAAAGTCTCACCTGCAATCTTAAATTGAGACTGCACGATTTTGTCAAATATTTATGAATTTATATAAAATGTGTAAATAAACGTATTATATAGTTCATTATAAATTAAAATAAAAGTTTAAGAAGAACATGTGTCAAAAAATGCGAAATAAGCCAGATATTTAATTCTGAAATAGAAAATGTCTGTACAGTCGAATTCGCCAGCATGTTTATCATCCATGTACGATGTGAATCTAAATTTAGTTTTAGTGCAGATTCGTTCATACGACACAAAGGCACAATTTTGTTTTACGTGTCATTTTAATTTCCTGCAACGATATCTATCATACGACACTCGAACACTGACTCCGATCCTAATAAAAAGACGAATGCATCGGTTATTGTAGGAAAATATGAACGGAATGTCTTCGTCACAATCGGCTCGGGGCGCTAATTTGTCTTTACTGCATTTTATGAAATTCGTCTTCTATGTAAATTTTCTTGCCTATTTTGTGTTATTGTAACATATTTTTATCAATATATTACAATTTAACACATACAAAAGTCGTACAGTCTCACGCTAAATCACTGCCTATTTTCGTTTTTGTTTGATACATTACAAAAAGTTCAAGTGCCACAACCAGAACATATCAAGTATGAGTAAAAATCATTTATATCCTGAACTCAGGGGTAATTTGCCAAACATTGCTTTCCACTGATTGCTCTTATTAGTTATAACTCCTGCTAATTGCTCGTTCCAAAACGTATTCAATTGAGAAATAATGCATTTCAGGTTCATTTATGTTGTGGCGAGATGACTGGGATCTACCCATAACGGAGCGGTCTTTGAGAATTCAAGAATTAAGGTAAAATAAATAATTCTTTCATGTATTCTAGTTACCATAATTATAAGTGCACAACGGGATAACACTATTGCCTTTTGCATAATAATTTAAAAGGATGAAAATACCAAAAATTGTAAAATAGTTGTGACCTATGATGCTCTTACTCATGTCTGAGTATCAATCGCTCACCACTACTAAAGGTGAGCAAGCAGTCAAACGCTTACAGAGGAAAACTGGCCAATTGATCTGACCGCCGTGATATGACATTGTTGTTAAAACGACGTAAAATCCAACCAACCGAACCAATATAAAGAAGTGAAAAATACATTACAACTACAACTATAATTAAAGCGGGACTGTACGATTTTGTCAAATATTTATGAATTTTTATCAAATGTGTTAAAAATTAGTATACATATATTTCAATATAAATTAAAATAAAAGTTAAGAAGAACATGTGTCGAAAAATACGAAATAAGCCAGATATTTAAATCTGAAATTGAAAATGGCTTCCAGCCGAATTCGCCAGCATATATATAATGCATGTACAACGTGAATCTAAATTTAGTTTTAGTGCAGATTCGTTCATACGACACAATTTAGTTTCCTTACAAATACGAGTAAAAGTGTCGGCATCTGTTTTAACCAGCGCTAACTTGTCTTTGCTACATTTTATGAAATTCGTCTTCAATGTATAATTTTTATTGCCTATTTTGTGTCATCGTAGCATAATTTTATCAATATATTAAAATTAAACACATATAAAAATCGTACAGTCCCGCTTTAAAGGTGGCAAGAAAAAGGAGCAAAGCTGGCAAGAGGTGGCTGATACCTTCAATAGGTGAGTCGTTATTAACTGGTTGTTTTGAAATGTTATCTTAGTCTTAGTGAAGTTAGTTTGTAGATAAAACATTCATTTGTTTTGATCGAACCAACACATGCATGCATAACCGAAAGTAATGAAATTCGGCATTAATTTATTCATTTTGTTGCAATACTTAATGTTTTGAATAAATAATGATCTATGAACAAAAACAATGTATGGAACGTTTTGGCAGCTTTATGTTTGCAACTGAAATTATGTTATTTAAAATCTGGATTCGTTTGCCATAAGTCCTGTTTGCTCTAAGATCTGATCGCCCTTTGCATGTGTTTCCTTGGTCTGTCCGCCCTAAATCTATTAGCAGATTATGTGAAATGATGAATAGAGGCTACACAGTAGATTTAATTCAGTATTACATATTAATAAGATAGTGTGATTAGTCACAAAGTGTGAAATATGCCATGAGTATACATGAACTTGATCGGGGAAAAGGGTTTCCAAGTACCCACCGCCCTGGTAAATTGGGTCACCCTACTATATGTTATGTTACTCTAGGCAATGATTGTTTCTCTACCATACACACACTTTGTACTAACAACTGACTGAAATGCAATTTTTCAGGAACTTTATGAACTACTGTGAAGTTTCAATTATTCAAATCATAACTGATTATAATGGTTATGCAATGAAAGAGAAAAGCCTTTACAATCTGAAAGTCTCCGCATATTTGAGATTAAACTTAAAATGGTTTCCTCACAGTCCTATAACGAAGAGCAAAAAGTCATTCCTACCCTAGTCTGAACCCACCCGTTATAAAATGTGCACACAATTTAGAGATACTGTTTATATTGATAGCAAGAGTTGCATTGGTTGACATGTTTTTATGTCATCAACATGTTTTAAAACCTTGTTCTGTGAGAGAGTACACCGAAATCGTCAATTTCATTTCGAGTATCTGCACCTCGAACAAAGGACTCGACTCGGTTTACCTGTTCAGAATGTCCTGTCATTTTCATCACCAAGAGAGATCTGTTCAACCACATGATCCGAGTGAATTACTCGCAGATTTCAGTCATCTACCCTTGGTGCTACAGTGAACGTCCCCGAGAGTTTCACCACGTTCAAGACCTGTCTCGGCATGTGAAGGCAAATGTTTTTCTTTATTTGAATCCAACATCAGCAGTGGTAGAAGACCTTATCCCTTCGAGTGGAAAGCAAGTGGTGCTACAAGACTGTCTAGGACGACAAGCAAAACACTGATCATGCAGGCGTGCGACAAATCCGGTATATGTTCACATTACAGTAATTATTTACAATCTATTGACAAAAGTAACAAAATGACTTATTTCAGAGGACACAGGTTTAATCATCTTTTCTATGCTGCAGGTGCAACTTATCATCACGCACAAGATATCCAAAAAAAATTGACATCAGGGAAAAAGCGACTTTTTGTTGCATCAGCGCGCTAGGTATTGTCANCGGAATCCGGATAGTGCCATCTATAATCTCGCCCTTCTTTCATCAAGGGCGACAAACGACACACGAAGCGATACACGATATTTTGCGCGACAGTCGCGGCGACGCACGATATTTTGCGCGACAGTCGCGGCGAAGCACGATATATTTGACACTATCTATCGCCTTTTGGGCTGCCTACACAAGGGCGATATATCGTGTTAAATATATCGTGCGTCGCCGCGACTGTCGCGCAAAAAATCGTTTGTCGCCGAGACTGTCGCGCAAAATTGGCGACTGTCGCGCAAAATATCGTGCGTCGCCGCGACTGTCGCGCAAAATATCGTGTATCGCTTCGTGTGTCGTTTGTCGCCCTTGATGAAAGAAGGGCGAGATTATAGATGGCACTATCGGATTCCGTAGAATGCGGAACAACATCGGACCTGCAAGACGGCCTACTGTTTTTTCACCGCAATCATCCCGAGATCCACCAAAATCTCGGCCCTTCATCGCGCTCCGGGTTCAATCACGGTCCCGTCGGATGTGAGATTGGTTAGTGGTCACTATAATGGACAGGAGGGGTTTCCTACGGGTAATCCGCTATCCCGACACAGCAGAAAACCACTCCAAAATTAAACGCCTTTCATAAAAAGCTGGAAATATAAGCTGTAATTCAAAATTCGTCCCATCTTAAGTGCGTCTAGAAAGTCTAGTAAGTTAATTAAGAAGGAGTGCTGGGACACACTCCGGGTCTTCACATAATGCAGTTTCAGACGCGGAAGGACATCATAAACTTCGAAACGCACACACACAGAACAGTTAGTAAACTTTCCGATACACGCATTGGTTGGAACACGCGCTTCGACCCGGAACATCACAATCGACCCGGGTTCAATCTGCGCTCACGGCGCATGTGAACTCGGTTAATGGTCGCCATAAAATAAGAACATTATGGTTAATATACCATTCATTGATAGTGCATACACAGTTCTGTCTCACTACACACACAATTCAGTGGCAAAAGGTAATTTCTTTCGATGTTGATTTCACAATCTATACAATTAGACAGAAACATTCAGTCATTGATTAATATTTGTCCATAAAAGAATAATAAAAGATGGGTGAACTAGAAAGTTTGTAATGCTAACTTTCCTTATTGTACGTAGGTGCGAACATTATGATGCATATCAGAACATCAGATCACAGAAAACAATTCTTCAAGACCAGAAAGGATACCATTCCCTGTACGGCAAGGAAGTCACAACAAGATACAGGCCATCTTACCTAAACACAAGCTGTTTCCAAATCTCCTGAGAATATTTCCTCGCAAAAAGGCAGTGAAGGATACCATATGGGAAACAAAATGTAAGGAAAGTAAATAAAACTCACATCTAAACATATTGGTACAATTTGTCAAAAAATTAGGTAGAAATGGACATATAAATATTTTCGGAGGATGAGTGACATGCCAATATTTGGTACATATTGCAATCTTTACGGACTATTAAAATAGAAGGCTCTATTCAGACCCAACTTGAATTAGTTTTAGATGTTTATTCTAGCTCATTTCTCAAAAGCAATGGCTATAATAGAGGCATGCAGTGATATGCATGTTATCTTCTCATTCATGGGGCCATGCGGTGGTCATGGCTTATCAGCCACTCGCTGACAATTACCCATACTAGTACTATGATGGTTATGTGACTTATGAACGCCAAAGAGACTTCGTATGTCAGCATGTTGATGTACGTCCTACAAGCAAAAGGTACGGACAGACAAATGCAACAGCACAATATATTGCTTGCCTGCCATAAGCCAACAACGACATGGTGAATTTGTTTGTGCTGAACACAGAGAAAAACACACACCAATCTACACAACTTAATATGCAAAGAAGCAATACATATGAAAACTTATTGAGTCATTATTAAAAGTCGATTTACAATTAAAAAGAAAATCAACCGAAAGAAAATAGCTTTCAAAAGATCTGACTAACCGAAACATATTTGATTTGTATAAGATAAAGTGCCAAGAAGAACACATCAATCCTGTCTTTGAAATAGTACACAGAACAATAATGTGCACACTATACTATTAAGCTTTCCATAAGCCGAGCACACATGTATGTCAAAACTTGTATTAAATACAATGAAAAGGAGAAAACTAAATTATTCCTCTGCTAAAGATGATGAAAACATAACTACAAAATTCCAACTTTGTGACATTTAATTTCGAGACTGTTTGTTCTAATCCGTTATTCACAGTTACAGTAAACTACAAATGGAAATGAAACTGTTTTATTCTGGCTTGTTTGTCAGGTAAAAAAAAATATATATATTGGATGACATGCATGGCAAGAGTGTATTTTCTTCTTTTTTATCAAGTCTTGATCTGATTAGTTATATAGCTCTTATTTTATTGAACTTTTGGTGTTACATTATTATCCTGCCAAAAGGGCCCATCAGAAAAATGTCCCTAAATGGCATGACTTGTAAGTTTTGAGTTTGAATGCATAAAAATAAAACTTACAAATATACATATTTGTGCAAAATATTAAATCGTTACCTTCATAACTGGAATTGTGGTGTGCATCTAAACTTAAGGGCCGTTTTTCTCAAAACTTAATGTTGAGCCCTTGTGGAATTTTACCGATTATGTTAATATTTGCAAATGCTCTATTTCTCCGCGAATAGTTTACGTACTTTTACTGGTTTTCACAGTATTATAATCATACAACCTGAAATTGTTGTGCATGTTTTATGATACGTTATTTTTTCCATTTCAATTCAATCAGTTTCACTTTGTTTCCTTTTTGTTATGTACGTTATAATGTTCCACATTACAATCCAATGTTGCATAACCAAGGCCTCGGTCATTGAACCATAAACAGGATGATAAAACTTAATTGGATTACTCATTTTCGTATCCAGTACGGATACAAATAAATTGACACAGAAACACTCACTCTTTCCTGATATATTTCGCCTAAATATGCTTTTTCAAAGTTTGTTTTTACAAATTTACTATATTTACTTTATGTCAATCTACACAGCAATTGTCAATTGAATTGGTATAGTTGATGAAAATAATTATTTAGACGAAGTGTATCGCTATAAAAAAAAAGTCTAAAACATATTTAGCTACTTTTTCGATAAGTTATTAAAATGAGCCCGAAAATATAAATCACGCTGCTTTATTTATCAATTTGATTGCATTTTAACAGGATGCACATTCCGCTGCAAATCGGTATTAAAGGGAGACTGTACGATTTTGTCAAATATTTGTGAATTTTTATAAAATGTCTGAACAACGTATTATACATATATTTCAATATAAATTAAAATAAAACTTAAGAAGAACATGTGTCGAAAAATGCGAAATAAGCCAGATATTTAAATCTGAAATTGAAAAAGGCTTCCAGCCGAATTCGCCAGCATATATTTAATGCATGTACAATGTGAATCTAAATTTAGTTTTAGTGCAGATTCGTTCATACGACACAAAGACACAATTTTGTTTCCTTACAACTACGAGTACAGGTGTCGGCATCGGCTTGAACCAGCGCTAGCTTGTCTTTGCTGCATTTTATGAAATTCGTCTTCAAAGTATAATTTTGATTGCCTATTTTGAGTCATCGTAACATAATTTTATCAATATATTAAAATTTAACACATATACAAATCGTACAGTCCCGCTTTAAGGTGCATCAGTTGTTTGAGCACAATTAAGTTACATTCACACAATTGCAATTTTCGCTATCAACAAAATGTAAAGCCATTCGTTACTTTTGAACGTCTGATTCAAGAAATGAAACTGCAATCCCCTCCAATTATGTATGGCTGCATACTTTCCTTCCGTTTCCTCGAGACATATCCTGGTCTTTCGTAAGTTCGTGGATATAACAAATAGAACATTTTTATAAGCAATTATATTTTTATTTTGATCAAACTTATACAATTAAGCATACATTAAATCATTACCTGTGTGAATAATAAAAAAGAATCAAATTCAATTGTAACCTTGTCTTCCAACTTGAAGTTAACAAACACCATCCATCAGTATGAACCGCATATTTGAATAAATGTAAGTTCGTGGATGACACATGTGACGTCATTACTCCAGAACAGCTGATTAGGCCAATTGTAGAAATATGTGTTTTGTAAACATGTTTAAATACATGAATGAAAAAAAATGTATATGTAACTGAAAAATATTTATAAAGAACATAATTTAATGAAATATTTAACGATTGAAACAAAATATTCTGTAAACGGTACAATGACATAAACCAGGTAATTAGATCAATTCTTCGAAATCAACACAGTGGGGAGAGTAAAATATGTCCCCATTTTTAACATGGACTGTTGGACAGCAGTAGGAAAGGTGGACCCAGTGCAGGCAAGGCCAACCTACTCCTATCCCATCACACTGTAAATTAAATAAAAATGAATAAGGAACCAGGTACCGAAAAACACTTCTTATTTAACTTTGCCTGCCCTAAATAGACTTTCAAAATCGAGAACAAGGCTGTGTACATACAGTGTCAATAGAACGCTGTATGTAAACAAAGTGAGCAAAATAGGGTTTATGTATTTTTTTACGGATGTTTTGGCAAAGGAAATTTGTGCATTAGGAAAATGGAGGTAAAATACACTTATGGACATTATTCAATTTGTTTATCTGTTTAGAACGCATTTCATTTCAATATTTTGTTGTCAATTGTAAAAAGATAGTTTGCAATACACACTTCCGGTTTTCGTCTCCAGGATGTCAAAATCTAGCGCGAGTAGTTATTCCAAACTGAAAATCCACGAACTTACGCTATCCACGAACTTGGACTATGCAACAATTCGTTCTTATCTGGGACACACCATTTAAATTCAACATCCCCAAGGTAGTAGGTAACGAATTTGTATGACAGGTAAGTTTGGGTGACCAAGTTATTGGTTTCGACTTTGTATTCCCGCAGTCCATTTGCAGCATCCTCTGATTCACAGTCGATAAAAGCCTCTGCAAGGCCTTAGGGTATTGAAAAAAAACAGAGTATGACCCGGCNGTTTAAAAGCATGTGATAAAAACGATCTGACACTCGTTGTCATATCATACCGTATTTTATTAAACTCGCCCATGGAAATTCGTTAGTAAGCTCGCCAAAGGCTCGCTTACTAACAAAATTCCTAAACTCATTTAATAAAATATGGTATGATATGACAACTCATGCCAGATCCTATATTTATATAATGTACAAACGAAGGTACTTACTTAATGTCCCGTTTCGATGTACATTCGTTATGATGTTTCTTAGGCTCTGCACTTCCTTTTTTAGTTGTGCGTTCATCTGTTTGCACGATTCCTGTTCAAGCTCCATTTTCATTTCTAGCTTTTCGATTCGGGCTTGTAGATTCAAGTCGTAAGACTGCACATAAATCATGTTTAACATAGAGATCAACGCGCACACAACAAGTACTCGAAATACCATCTTGGTCAAAGCAATTAAGATGAGTGCTTGAATTTGTCTTTAGATATAATGACACAACGTTTTAGTGTGCCTTAAATATATACCACACCGTCAGGTGATAGCAGTTGTCTTTAAACGAATGTCAGTTGATACTTCCGTTTGTATTAGCAGGGCATATGGTGGGAGTGTTGAGAAATAAACAGACACACTCTTAACTCTCATTGATTGGTTTATGCCAATTGATAAGGCAGAATGTCCATAAAATAGTGCAGAAATTTGAACACGCATCCCGCGTTATTCCTTATAGATGGCCCACCTATTTAAGGAGTGTTAGAAAGATTTTAAACTTTAAAATTATGTTCTGAAAATTGTTTATGTATAGGCTAAAATTAAGCACGTAGGGAGTGCTCCTGCAGACATTGATGGATATCCCGCACCCTTTTTTTGCCGTATACGCATCTGCGATTGTCATTCAAACGACTTGTCCTCCTTACCCGCTTTGCAGTTTGTCAAGTCACTTCGCATGAATTATCATTTGGTTACATTTGTTGATGGATTGATCCGATTCTGTTAAGTCATGAAAAGCTTAACGACAATATTTTGTCAAATTTCATTTCTATTTTTGTATTGGGGTTATGTACATGAAGTGTTCAATTCAGACCCATGAGTTTTATCAAGCAACTCCACAGTGATATGCAATGCTCACATACATGCATACATACATACATACATACATACATACATACA
>VMBQ01014542.1:0-14482 GCA_007657795.1 Dreissena rostriformis | reverse complement strand
TATCTTTCCTCTAAATACAATTAAGAAGCTTAATTATACAACAACCCGTAAAAAAGCAACACAATGTTAGTTATTCCAAACCGCCAGTTTCCCGGTAATTATACTAGGTTAGCATTTACATAGTTTAACACATGTGACGAACAATCAGTCAGTTCTGCGTTCGTTCAGAATGTATGTAAATAATACAATAACAGTGTTACAAACGCTTCCAAAATCAGTGTTACTTAATGTAAACAATCTTCATATCACTGGATTATTACTATAAAACCTATGTGATTACGACTTCTAGGTATTTACAACGAAAAATGAATGACCGTCTCTCGACAAGAATTACGTCTATCCTAGATCTTGATTTAAGCTCAACTGCATACTATTTTGACTTATTGTTCAATACTGATGATCAAAATTGGTCAGTGACCAAGATCCTTGTCAGTGACCAAGATTCTGGGCGGTGCCCAGAATTCTGGTCATTAATGACCAGAATTCTGGGCACCAGTGACCAAAATTGGTCAGTCACGTTACTGACAAAAAATAATGACCAAGAAATTGGAACGTTTCATGACGTCATTTACCAAACGTCATAACAATTAGACATATTGGCGCCTTATTTAGGAAAACAGTGCAAAAAGTATTAAAAATGGATTTACTTTGATGTGATACATCTTGCTGCAACAACGAAGTTGAACTCTCAAAGTGACTTTCAGGAAAGGTGGTTTCCCAGAATTTAATAAGGCAAATGGCTGCCAAAATTACTAGGTGCCGCAAAAATTACTAGGTGCCACTTGAAGTAAATGGATAAGCTGGCAGAAACTTTAAAATATTGGAATGTACTACGAAGAAAAGAAATTCCATAACATGGATGGCTAACATCTAGATGAAAGTTATGGTGATGTTTAGAATATATAGCTTCAGTTGTGAAAATATGTCAATTGATATATATAGACATATAATATCCCCAGTATGAACAACTTCACAGTCCATGAGAAAAGATAAGTGTTACTGTCACACCTGGGGTGTACCAGTATTGCAACACAATGGTCGCAGTGTCAAGCTTGGGTTTCATATTGAATTTCATATTTCCGTTAGCAAATGTTCACCTTGAGATCCTTTTCAAGTCTATATCATTTTAACAAATTAAGTACAAACGAAGTCTTAACAGAAGAGCACACACTATAAAATTATATATATGATATCTATATTTTGCTTCTGAACGCCTTAAGCTTTAATGTCACAAAATAGCGTCACTCATTGTAATATGATGACAAATGGAGTTGCAATGTTTAATATTATTGTAACGTTTTTAAAACAATATAACTCATCAAAATCATTCTCTTATATGTCATGCACATTACAAAGTTCTAGGCAGCTGTCGTTTGAAAATATAAATTACTTTTAATGCAACTGTATTCTTTATTGCAGAGCAATATTGCAAGATGTATTAACTACATAACTATATGTATAAACTGAATGTTCCAGTTCATACAAGTTGTTAACTTCTAAGTTAAATTGAAGGTTCTAGTTCGTAATAGGAAGCTTTTAATTTCTATATTTTAATTAGATTTTCTTTCGGAATATGTTGCTATCATCAATTAAATGTCATTACAAATGCTATTTAAAATTAACGTATTATTCCTCACTTATTCCTTACAAAGCATTTCCCGCAAATTACCAAACAGTTGTGTTTGATTTCAAGGAAATCTACTCTATCTTCATAACCTGTTTTTTTACAAAGCAATGCTGATTATTAAAACGCTTGTTTAGGTATTTCGGGCCATTATTGTAAAAACCCATTCACATCACAAAGTTTACAATGTTCGTTCCCACAATTTGCTGGGTTTCCCATTCAAACGGGATCGTGTTTTTGTTAGCTTTTGGGTAATTAATCGTCCTAAATGTGCGTTTTAATCTCACCAATCAGTGTAAGCACTGATGTTTAATAAGCCAGTAAAATATAATTACGTTGTTATGTATATTTCTTCTTTGATGTACCTATATGTTTTTTATGATTGTTGTATACTACATGTACCAATAATGTCCATTGAAACGATATTCACTCAGCATGTCACATGTTCGCTCTATACGTATTGTTTAAATCCATACATGACTAAAAAAAAAATATTCTAAAGCAAAATCTTGTTCACAAACGCATTTCAATCCACTATTATACGTCCAGTAAATAATTCAAAAGCACACTGAACGAACTTCTTAAGTCAGATACTTATTAACTTGTGATTTCTTATCTTTCTCACGAACATCAAAAATTGCATTTTAATATCAAGTGGTTTAATTGCGAAACGGGCACTTATTGGCAGCACTACCGGATATGAAGAATTCCAGTTTATTGAACGATTGCGAGACATCGATGCGACGTTTGTGAAATTCTTTGGTGTGTACATGAATTTCTCATGCAAGGATCAAAGTATCATCTGCTCAAATTATATTATCCGTTCATATCTAACACAATTTATAAGAACGATTTCCATGAGTGTTTTGAATTAAAAAAACAAAACAATATAAACCTCCAATACAATTTGAGAGATAAAACATCTTTCTTTTTCTTGGCTTTATTTGTTTTGAAATTACCAGCATTGCACATTCCTCTTACGTTAACGAAAATGGTTCTACCAATGGTATTTGCAATATACTAGTTCACGTGTTTAGGTTTGCCATGTACAATTATATCAACCGACGCTCATATGTAGTGTTATAGCCTAGTTTGTTTCATTGCAAAAAAACAAAAACAAACAATTATTAAACTAATTATGTTTATGCAGATTAAACAGCGTTTATTTGTTTTCCAAGCATGTATGTGATCTTTATTCATGTTTAGTATTTTCTTTCTCTAGTGTTTGTACATATAAACGATCAAAGGAACATGCGACTTGTTGGTATATAAGCTTAATTATTTTGCTGTTGGTGATTTCTGTTGTAACTTAAACCACAAACGCAGACACAAGAAAATATAAAAGTAATAAAGTAAAATTAATAGTACTTAACTAATGCCAAAACATGAGTCCAAACAAATGTTATTCATGCCTGATAAAAATCATCACAGTAATATATTATGTTAGCATAGTTATTTTTTCCGCCTTGTCTAAACCAAACATTATGCATTTTTACTTAAATTATGGTTTGTTGATAAGAGCTATTGGCAGGAGATGAAAGCCACTTACTGCCTCTAGTAAGAGTAATAAATTATTATTTGAGCGATGATGGGTGTACCCTTTTGTTCATTTGTGCACCGTTAAGCGATTAGTGTATTGAGACAATTATCATTGGTGGCTTCATAAGGCTTATTCTTAGTGTTTACAAATGTATTTTACATAAAAGAACTCAATGAGGACAATATCAAATAAACAAAACTGTATACATGTACTGACAATAAAAATGTAGGTAGATAGAACATACATGTATAAACAGCCACGTGGTAATTGACTCATTTTATGTTAATCACGCACATGCAAAACATATGTTAAGTCAACTTATATACACGCATTTGATTTTCCATATGTTGAGACTATATGGTCTTTTAAAGTAAAGCGTATTGTGTCCTGTCAAACAAATGTTTTAAACTATAGATGTATGATGTTTTAAGTAGTATCGTGTGTTAATTAATTGTTTTTTTTTGTTAAATACATGATTTGTTATTATATTAATGCCAATATATAAGTTGTAAGTTCACATGAAACAAATCAAAAGCGTGTTGAATGCAAGTAGCTTATTACGTTTGAAGACGACAAACTTAAATCATGAGCAATTGCAATGCTTGTAAGAATAAAGAAAGCCGATTAGATGTTGTATTCTGTGATTCAAAATGTGGTTATCATTTACGATTGCATTGTCCGAATTGGATGTCCGATATCACATTGCTAATTTAACGGAACAAATGTTATTACATATGTTTTAATTATTTTATGTTATTTTAATATATCGATAATACATATGTGTATTTGTGAGGAAGTACAGTCAATATATATTAAGCTTTCAAAAAATATGTTTCTGAAAATCATTCGAAATAACGGACTAACACTCTAGTAAGGTAAATCACATACTGCGATACATAAACATTTAGGCATGCAATTAACCACTGCATAACTTATTGCCAAACAATTTATTGTGTAAGTTAAAACGAACGACATTTCGCCTCATTAAAACAATCTTTCTGTAAAGAATCGTTTTAGACAAAACGGCAAAATGTGAATGATACATATTAGTATATTTTTGCCAAAGAATAAGTCTTCTACGAATAAAATGTGAACTTTTTGATATGCCAACACATACTACTACATCATAAAAGATTAAGGTAAACACTAGGGTCGAAATATGCTTTCATCTTGTGCCAATTATCTTATCATGAAATCATAATTTCCGTAAAATTTCATAATTCTTGATTTGTGCTGTACACTTTCAGAGAATGTTAGATCTTTCAATGAGATGAAGGATAATTAAAATAATAATCGCGTTTATTGCAACGTTTCGCTTCATAAGAGATAATTAAAAAGTGTTATCATTTTTAATATACATCATGTGTGTAATGCTGGTCTATGATTTTTTGATGTGGATGGAAAGGGGAAGTGTTATTCAACAAAACATAGTATTATACATATTTCATTACCTTGATTTTCTCTTGAATTAAAGACCATGGATCGCAACATTAAAATATAAAAAAGTTAAATGCTGACCAAGCAAACACACATTGGAAGAAGCGGATTTAGTTTAAGATTTATTTTTTTCGAAGTGTTACCGATCTTTAACATCGATAACTATTATGTCAAAAGTAAAATTTAAGTCGTAAATTTGCTCGTAATTTACGTACACTGCAAAACATTCATTTTAACTGAAAACCCTAAACAACAAGTGAAACTTGTTTATTGCTAAGATATAATTGCAGCTTGGTTATAGTGCCAGAAACAAAGTCAATAAACAAAAGATAAAAATGCCAATTATTCTTGCAACACGTATCCACATAGTGCATTATATGTGAGACAAGAGTTTGATGCGTGTTGGTCCCATTATGACATTGCTACACAAATCATAACCTCACTTCGTTGTGAATAATCATAAACGTGCGTTGAACTCACAATATTTGTTTGTGAATACGATCACAACATGGCCTCAGTTTTTTTAATTATGCGGTGATACCAATTGCATGAAATGCTTTCAAGTATTGAAATCCTCTTCCACTCTATCGTAATGGTTCCATAAAAATGAATAAGGTCTTATTATCTAGTATATGCTAATAAAAATAATACAATGTATCATAAAAAATGACGTAATATTTCTTAATTGTAATTGCATAACCTGTCATATTAAGGTGAACATATCTCCTCTATTGACGCAGTATCTCGTAATGGGGGCTTACTCTCGCATTATTATAAAATAGCGGAAAAAAACAATAATATAATCACTATCAACTATAAGATAGTAAGTTGTCTCATTTTAACTCACACAAATCTTTTTGCTTTACAGATGGAAAAGCGAACATTGCTGTTTATTTATCCATTAAACAGCTACTGGCAACATGGGCAAGCATTAGACCTTCAAACGCATAAGGGACATACTACTTTTTGGTCGATGAAATAGCTCACGGTGAACTGGCAATTTTGCATTTGACGTAAGTAATTCAATAATACAAAGGAAATGTTTGTGAGGCATGTATGCTGCGCGACTTGCAACAAAGTTGTAACTGTTATCCATTTGTGGCGTGTTCTGAGACAACTGGGCAGAATGCTTGTGCGTAAAGTGTCATCTCAGATTAGCCTGTGCAGTCCGCACAGGTTAATCCGGGACGACACTTTCCGCCTAAAGTGGATTTTCGCTAAGAAGAGACTTCATTTAAACGAAAAATGTAAAAAAAAAACAGAAATTGTCGTCCCTGATTAGCCTGTGCGGACTGCACAGGCTAATCTGGGATGACAATTTACGCACAAGCATTNGTTAAACCTGTTTATTGCTAAGATATAATTGCAGCTTGGTTATAGTGCCAGGAACGAAGTCAATAAACAAAAGATAAAAAAGCCAATTATTCTTGCAACACGTATCAACATAGTGCATTATATGTGAGACAAAAGTTTGATGCGTGCTGGTCACATTATGACATTGCTACACAAATCATAACCTCACTTCGTTGTGAATAATCATATACGTGCGTTGAACTCACAGTATTTGTATGTGAATACGATCACAACATGGCCTCAGTTTTTAAATTATGCGGTGATACCAATTGCATGAAATGCTTTCAAGTATTGACATCCTCTTCCATACCATCGTAATGGTTCCATAAACAGGAATAAGGCCTTATTATCTAGTATATGCTAATAAAAATAATACAATGTGTCATACAAATGACGTAATATTTCTTAATTGTGCATAACCTGTCATATTTAGGTGAACATATCTCCTCTATTGACGCAGTAACTCGTAATAGGGGCTTACTCTCGCATTATTATAAAATAGTGGAATAAAACAAAAATATAAACACTATCAACAGCACGCTTACATGCTGTTTTATTCAATTATGTTGATGATTTCTACAAGAGCACAAAATAATAGAATATAACAGGGCTGTGTCGATCTGCCAAATTATAAATTCATAACTCGGTTGTTCGTCTTTATAGTTTGTGTACTCGCATACACGTACACATTAACTATTAGTTATCCAAATAAAACCACGCTGTCTATATTAAGAAAGATTCTATAAGATAGTAAGTTGTCTCATTTTAACTCATACAAATCTTTTTGCTTTACAGATGGAAAAGCGAACCTTGCTGTTTATTTATCCATTTAACAGATACTGGCAACATGGGCAAGCATTAGACCTTCAAACGCATAAGGGACATATTACTTTTTGGTCGATGAAATAGCTCACGATGAACTGGCAATTTTGCATTTGACGTAAGCAATTCAATAATACAATTTACGCACAAGCATTTTGCCCAGTTTTCTCAGAACACGCCATATATTATATCTCTTGAAATGAAAATCATCGTTTGTCGACACTAACCAGCACACTAATTGTGTCGCGTTCTGAGAAAACTGGACATAATGCATGTGCGTAAATTGTCATCCCAGATTAGCCCGTGCAGTCCGCACAGGCTAATCAGGGACGATAATTTCCGCTTTTATGGCATTTTTGGTTTAAATGAAGTCTCTTCTTAGCGATAATCTAGTTTAGGCGGAAATTGTCGTCCCTGATTAGCCTCTGCGGACTGCACAGGCTAATCTGGGATGACAATTTACGCACACGAATTATGCCCAGTTTTCTCAGAACACGACCCAATTTATAAGATCCTTACAATTCTCTATATGTTGTGTGGAAACCAATTTGCTTTTACAAGCCCCTGTGAACTTGACCTTTGATCTGATGGCCTCACTTTTAATAGGTGTTTTACTTGCCACCCAAGTAAAAACACTACACGAATATCCATAATCGACGGTTCTAAAGTTATGTGTGGAAACGTATTTTTTGTTCTAAGCCCATGTGACCTCGACCGTTGACCTGTTCACCTCAAAATCAAAATGAGTCAGTATTTACTTTTAAATAATCAGCATACCAATTAAGATGATCGGATGTCAAAGCAATATCATTAAAAACCCAGTATCTTCATACAACCTCATGTGACCTTTACTTTTGACCTTGTTTTCTCAAAACTCAAATTCGTCTATTCCTCCCACGTAACCAGTATACCAATTTGCATGATCGCAGGTCGAATCATTGTCAAAGATAGTGCCAATTCGAATTTCCTGTTACAAGACCCTGTTACCTTGAACGTTGACAAGGCGACCTTACAATTATTGAGCGTCTTCACTTTCTCAAAAGTAATCACTATGCACATGTTCATGATCTTAGAACAAAGCATTCTCAAAATATCTATCAAACACTTACTATGAGAATCCCCATGTGACCTTCGATAGGCATCTTTCATTGCTCCTGTGTTACAATAATATGCACGGTTGTAGGTCAAAGCGTCCATTAGATATTGCGCAAAAAACCAAAGGTCTTCGAAACCGACATGTCTGAGAACCGACAGGTCTACAGACCTACAGACCAACCGACCGATGGACCGACGGAAAACGCAAGGCAATACACCCACATTTCTTCGAATGGGGGGGGGGGGANGGGGGGGGGGGGCAGAATAACAAACGTTTCCTACTTGTATTAACCGGCAATTGTTTGTTTATATACAACCTGTACCAGATGCAATTATTGCTTCTCAGACTTATAATCATGCTGTCGATTGCATATAGCGTTACTGCTTACTCTTGCAGCAGACTCACACATCGTCACTTCCTTTGAAACAGACGGAGACACATTTCTAATTATAATGGAAATCATGTAAATTGTTTTAATACGTTACACAATATCATCTTCATTTATCCAACTATCTAATTGTATACTATTTTACGATAATATACAAGTAACCTGTTTATAAATTTCATGATAATACAACGGGATTTGACGAAATGTATTAAAAAGAATGCAATTGTGTTTACCTGTTTATTAAACAATACTATTTTCAGAACCATACTCTTTGTAGACAATAAAAGATTTCTACATTTGACTTCAGTGTTTCCGCTTTGTTTACTAAACATCATGATCTACAACAGCGTGTGTACATGTAACACATTAGCCATGTATAGATTGTGGTCACATTATCCAGGCATATACAATAAGCGTGTTTTACATTATATAAAAGCAGCGATTGTCAACAATGGTAAAAGGCATTTACTGTTCGTGCTATAGCTAACATATTACTCTGATGATATTTTAAAGTAAACAGAACGCATTTGGAAACATATTCAGCTGCAATGAATGCTAAGATATAAATTGTTCTGGAACAGCATGACGCCTGTAATTGTAAGCATGTCTTTACAATCTCCAGCGTTAATTCTCTGCACAGAAACTGTTGCGTATATGATTCATAGTAAATTCTTATAATATAAACTACTTCTCGTACAAGAACATAATCGCAATTGTTATAAACACAACGCTAAGTACCTCCACATTCACTTCTTTACTTACATGTTACATTGGAAAACTTTCATGACAGATAATTGTCTTATAATATGATTGACTTACTTTTTGTGGATAAATAACTTGTTTAATACAACAAGCAATAGCAGATAAGAATATATACTGTTCATCTTTACTATAATACGTTTCGTCGGGTATCAACAATAAAACAAAAAAGTAAAGCCCCGCGTCTAACAACATGGTCTTTACCCGGATAATCCTAACGCAGTTATTAACACTTATGCAGTTAAAACATGTCGGCAGGAATGACGATAAGACGTTGCTTTTTGATTATTATCTTTATGTATAGGTGTTTATGTTGTCATATCTGTCACCATTGATATCATGGGTATATTTTGCAACTAATAGGATATCAAATCGGGCAACCAAGGTGTTGAAACACGGAACAATGCCGAATACGTGAGTAATTTGTAAAAGTTAAAACATTAAAATAAAAAGAAATGAACATTTATTTTCGCTGTATTTAAGCTGACCTATACTGCTTGAAAGGCCTGTTTACAGTTTGTTTTTATCCTACTACATATGCACACAAAAGACGTCTAAACATACAGACCGTTAGAAAAAGTATAAATACCCAAATCTTGGTGGATAATGACCAATGTCTTCTTGTAACGGATACATACCTGTCCACATGTATTAATCCGTATTTATTAAAGCCATGGTAAAACACCTTCCCGACTAACATTTTATAAAAAAGCATTAAATAATCGGATCGGCATATTTACTATAAAGACAATTATGTACGATTATAAAATAATGTTTATATTGTCATTAAAATTGTAAATAATTTGCTCGTTAATAAATGGCGATCGTATCCCACTGTACGCTGTACCTTTACGTATGCCAAGAGGTACTTGAAATGCATGCGTGTGATTTACGAAGGCAAACTACCAATGAATAAAAAAGTTGTTACCTTATATTTAATGTCATCGTGGAATGGTTTGCAACTTATAGCACAAGCACAATGTGATATCGGAATGAAACTGTGAAGTCTTGGCAATTCGGAAACCGATTATTCCACTTCAAATTTGCTCGATGTATGTCTGATGTCAGAAATTTGGAAAGGTTTAAGACGATGACGCCGTTTGTGTTAAATTTACCCTCAGTAAGCGAGAATACAGTTTAATTATGTCAGCAACCAAACAATTACGCAGAAAAGACACTAACATGAACCATTGTGTACAGGTATATGCGAAAAACATATGGAAACACTTTCCAACGTGTTATGCTAAAAGCCTTTGAAACTGTGTGTGGATCATACGAAAATATGTCGTGGAGAGGGAAAGGATATAGGTGACATTAATTGTTGGAGTTACAAGTCCAAGCCTTCTGCAAGTGCCACAAAGCCTTTGGCGTGGGGGAGCTGAAGGAACAACCGGTGCATTGCGAACATGTAATATTGCAAACAAAAATCCACTAGATGTATCTGAGGACGTGAAAGATATAATTAAGTACGGTAATGTACACGAACAATAGTCATCGTTTGTGCTAAATTATTGGAAGCCCTATAACACGATCTCAATAAGTTAAAAAGAAGGTTGTATATGTATGAAATAAAAGGAAAATAATTGTTTTATGTTCGTCAGTCCCTTTTTCTTATTGAGGTCCACGGCTGATGCCATTACACAAATGTCATGCTAGAACAAATGCAGAAACGACGATCATACACTGGGTACGTATTATTCCACACCGTTATATTACATTCCCAAATGTAAAATGAATGCTGCTTCCTATGGCACAATATTATCTAAAACACTATAACCGTTTTTGAAGTGAAAAGAGACTAGAATCTGTTGAGCAAATACCGGTAAGAACTTACTCAAATGGATATTAAAGCCGTGATATGTGTGACGTTTATGTTAAAAATACAGAAATTGATACGTGTGTTAATTAATTGTTTTTTGTTAAATACATGATTTGTTATTATATTAATGCCAATATATAAATTGTAAGTTCCCCTGCTCGAACTTAAAGTCGATACATTTATTATGTTATTGTATTAACAACACTTTGTTGAAAGTTCGCATATTTGAAGCCGATATATTTATAATAATCCTATACAATGCGATCTACTGCACTACCATGAAGCCACATGTACATTAGGGAATCCCGGCAGGCGTAACGTGTTGAGGTATTGCAAGATTAATCAGACAAAAACTAATTATCTAAATAAAACATTTAACGTTTTTCTTTATCCGACGTTTGATCCTATCTGGATTTTTGCAAAACCGCACGTTCATTTTTTTTTTTTAAATTAAACACGAAACAAATCAAAAACGTGTTGAATGCAAGTAGCCAATTACGCTTGAAGACGACAAACTTAAATCAGGAGCAATTGCAATGTTTGTAAGAATAAAGAAAGCCGATTCGATGTTGTATTCTGTGATTCAAAATGTGGTTATCATTTACGATTGCCTTGTCCGCATTGGATGTCCGATATCACTTTGCTAATTTAACGGAACAAATGTTATTTCATATGTTTTTATTATTTTATGTTATTTTAATATATCGATAATACACATGTGTATTTGGTTTAAACACTATTTATTTAGATCGTAGAAAGTNGTGGATTGGAAGTAACACAGTTTATTCAAAAGCTCGCGAGAAATTGACGAGACGCTTTTAATTACACACCCTTTTGTGTACAGCATTCTCATACGCGAATGAGAGTATTAATCGAAACGATTGTGTTGCCTCTAAATATGTCCCAGCGATTCAGTACGATTTTTATGAGTTTTTGTTTTTAAATGTGAATCCCCAAATCGTATTTGCAATAGACATTGAGCGTTTATTGTGCCAAGTTATTGTTTATTTCTCAAGGAAATACATACTAGTTAGCCCAGTGATATTTAACGTTATCGAACATCTGTGAGAAATGCTTTCAATTCGCTTCGTCTAAACTAAACATTACTAAATTACTTTCAAATTATGATTTGTTGATAAGAAATATTGGCAAAAGATGAAAGTCTCTTACAATAGTTGGAGTTTATCGTAATCTATTATGATCTGAGCTATGACGTAAGTCTGGTTTTGCTCAAGACGCAATTTGTACATTTAGTCATAGAGATGTGATAGTTGATGTAAAAAGTCAAATAAATTGTATTGTAAACTCATCTATTGTACAAACCTGGAAAAGCCTTATGAAAGACTATAGTGAGGTAGAAATTAGTTTATATAAACTTTAATTGCAAATGTTTATCCACAAAACATGTTTTGTATTTAAACTTGATCAATAATACAAGCAACATATACTCGACGTATTATAATTTAATCATACACATGTTTGTCCAGTTGCCTAATACGTATCCTAATTTGTCGTTCACTTTTTAATCTCATTACCCATAAAACAATTACAACTACTAGTCTCACAGATACGGACGTGTGAAGAATGATAACAAAAACGTTTAGAATACGAAATCCCTATATTAACAATTCGCGTCACTTCACTACCAAAAAGCATGGGCACGGTACAAATTCCCGCAACCTCCAGGTGTAACTTACTGAGGTATTGCACGACTAATCAGATACAACTTATTATCTAAAAAAAAACATTTATTTTCCTTCTTTATCAAGCGTTTGATCGTTGATGTATTTTGCTAAACTACAGGTGCATTTTGTCAATAGCTACGAAACAAATTGAACGTTTGATGTATGCGAGTAGTCAACTCTTTTTATTGTGCAAGGGAAGCTGATGTAGGTAAACCATAAGCAACAACAATACGATGATAAAAAGAATGCAGATGTTTTGTGTAATGCTGTGTTTGAGAATGCGATACAAGATATCAATGCATCGTGATAATATCCGAATTAATATTTCCAGACTCTAAGAAATGTAGAATGCCTCTTGGAAAAAGGCTCTTAATGAGAACGCGAGAAATAAAATATCAATAACGATTCAACCAGGCATGAATGCTTTGTTACTTTTTGTCATTGTTATAATTTTTGGATCACTTTTGGATGAGCAGATTATGAATTTCATTTGGATTGCTTTATTAATTTTTGACCAGACAGAGGGACAAAGGGTAAAACAATATCAAAGCATTCCCTACAGCACTAATCAGAACATACGTTAATACATGCATAAGTTATCACCTCTTGAATTGATCTCAAACATACAGATACTCCTTTTTGAGTGTGTGTAAAAGAGAATATTTGTTGGTGTCGATAGAGTGTTAATTTTAATTGACGAGTGATCAAAGGAATTAATATTTTTAAGAGTGGCGCACTAACGAGTGAAACTATTTACTATCTATAATCACGAGTGGTTTTATAATATACCATACCAAAAGCAACATTGTCTTCTTATTCAAATCCTTTACAACGTTTGTTTCGTTAAAAAAACTAATATTTCGTCATTTAAGTTAAATACTGAAAAGTATAGATAATTTTCACTGTTCGTGTCACTGTTGAATTACCAGTTTGAAAACACTTATATGTCTCTATAAACCACCGGTAAGCACAAACAATTGTTTAGATTGGAAAAATGTGCACATTCAACCTGTTCGAATACGTTTGACGTAATGGACAGTAACACATAAATAAGGTAAAATAAACACTGCGATATGTATACATTAAGGCATATAATTAATAAAGGCACAACTAATAGCACCTTGCTAAAAAAAATTTGGACTGCATGTGACACAGTTACAAACCTGGCATAGGAATTAATATTATTTTGGTTTTCTCTTTAAATGAAAACCACGG
The DNA here is from genome assembly GCA_007657795.1 of Dreissena rostriformis. Taxonomy (NCBI): domain Eukaryota; kingdom Metazoa; phylum Mollusca; class Bivalvia; order Myida; family Dreissenidae; genus Dreissena; species Dreissena rostriformis. Next base: position 744 of record VMBQ01014542.1, on the reverse strand, counting down.
ATTGACACACACACACACTTTTAATCGTTAATCAAGCAAACACACATCGGAATATGTGGGTTTATATGTTTAAAATGCATGTCCATCGTTTGAATAGATAAGATGTGTTACACTTGATAATTAAACAATACAAATATAGAGCTTCGAAGGTATAATGTCTACTGATTAGGACTTATTCTCTTCCAAATAGGAAACAGTGGAATACAAACATAATACCGTGGCACAAGTTCGCCTGCATTCTATCTTATTAAATAAGCCGTGTTATAAAAACATTACTCTGTACTTCGTCTTCGTAGTGGTTATAATATGCAAGTACACAAAGATAATTAATAAATCAGTATTACGCTTATTAACCTATAAAGCGTTATTATTTAGTAATCGTACAAAGGACTCTACCGTCTGAAGACTATACAAAAGTACATGGAGTTGATATCAGAGTTTGATGTCCAATAAAGCTTGTACACGTCACTTCTCCCATTAATGACAAAAAACATATTCTCTATCAATTTTATTAGAAATTAATAAGATACTATCATAATCAAAATGCTTTAATTCTTTCGTATGTTTTGATGATAATTATATTGCTTTTGACAAGGTATGTTATAACAATTCTGAAAATCTTGCTTGTCAACATTGTGGAATTATAACATGCATATTGAAATTAGTTTAGTTTTAGTTGTTTGATACATTCACCGAGTGTAACTAAATTATCGTATGAAGAGTGGGTTAAACAGACACGAGCTA
>VMBQ01014541.1:0-15785 GCA_007657795.1 Dreissena rostriformis | reverse complement strand
CCAAATTATTCGTTTATGCCAAATCTGAATCACAACAAGAAGGAGATGCGTGGCATCCAACGTTAGGCGAACATTCGGCAATTATTACTATTAATAAAGTGTGTTTTCCACGGCAAATTAGCATACATTTGCTTGTTACGCATTGCCAAACCCTCGTGAATTACCTCGTGAATTACCATTATTGGACACGATTGGTATTTAAAAGGAACATGGAGACAAGTTTCAAATTGTTTTCAACAAACATTATATTTCAGTTTTCGCTTAATAAAATCGTCAGAATATACCTAGATGAAAGAGTTATTTCTTGAAATTATCCTGATGATGTATAGATTTGTTATTGTCACATGTATTTATGTCTAAACTGATATGTCTGTAAATTCATGTTCTCTCGCCTGATTCAGTTTAAAAGTGAAAAGATAGATATATCAGTAAAGTAATATTCTTATTTCTGACAAAATCAATACTGAATAAGTACAAAAAATGTATATCAGTTATCACAGGCATTTTAACATCTTTAAGATAACTAGCTTACAACTGTGATTGAAAATGATTCATATTTACGCCCCCTCGTACATAATCGAAAATCATAGAACCACCCATGTACAATATTCGTTAAAAATAGCAAAAAAAACCAACATAATTCAAGAAATTTAATAACTACGCTAATAGACAGTCATAATTTTTAACTTTTGTGCCGAAACAACATGTCATTTACCGTAATTATTTATACAGAGGAATTGTTATTAGATGTTACTTTTTGGAAACATCAAAGTGTTGAACCTTCAAATAAAAAACATCATGTCCTTTTCCATTTTAACCAGTTGAACTATAAATTAATAATTACTTACTTTTAAAGATATCGGAGTGAATACATAAACATGTGTTGTATTTAATATTATTTTGTGTTAATATTTTTGGAGTTTTTATATGATTTTTTTAGCTTAATTTATTAGATGACATTCATTTATACACTATTATTGGAATATTTAATATGCTTAATTAGTTATATCCTTCAGCAGACTTTAAGACACGAGCATCATTGTTTAACAACACCTTATTTGAAGAATAAATAAATTACGTCTTATTCAGTATTAATGTATTTGAATAATTAAAATATACCCTGGTATAAGTGTTAATTATTAAAATGGCTATTTAAGATTAAACAATGATTACATCTGGAGACAATAATTCCATTCAACTACAAATTGTTGAAAACATACCTACGTGTTTACCATACTTATGTTGTAACAATCTTATTGAACACTTGAGTGTAGGCATGTGAATTTTGTTTTCACACATTATCACGCCCAAGCATCAAAGTAGTGTTTTAGTGTTTATGTGCGATCCACGTGACTATTCTTCACAATAATTGTATATTTGTGTTAAGTCATCGAATTGAAGACTTTTTTTAAATATGTACGACTGAAATATTTAAAAATTAAATACCTAATGTACAAAAATGTATTTAGTGTTCGTCGATTGAAAATATTCAAGGGACGAATAATAAAATGTACGTAACTACATGTATTTAAATGTGTACACAATATCGTTAACACAAATAGTTTAACAAAATAACGCTGTGTGTTATTCTTTATTTATATAAAATTCATCATAAAAACATATTGGTAACCTCGCATGTCATTTGTGTTGTCTTTATATAGAATTAAACTACATGGTACCGATTAGTGTTTTAATTAAACGTAACATGTAGCATAACATAAATGACGACTAATACTGATTTAAGAAATTGACATACCTTCCGACTGTCCGTCTACACAGCATGTTAAATACATGCAAATATATATTATGAGCATCGCCTCTTTTTCCTGAAATAGTAAACAAACTATGCACTCCATGTAAATTATAAATGCATGACCTCCAGTTGTCAAACTTGTATTGACCATGAAAATCGAATTAACGAGTAATCAAACGAACGCATTAATTTCAAAAAGCAAATGTAGTTTATAATAAATCAAATTATTTCCTATCAACAAAATGCGATTTATTCACAAGCAAACCTTGGAAATTAGATTAATCCTGTATGTTAAATATTATAACACAATTTAAAAAGACCATAACATACCATGTCAAATACAGAAATGAAGAAAATAATAATCCGAGTCTTATTGCCTGAACAACAAAATGTCAGAAAACGATTCATTCACATAAAAACAACAGCATTATATTTTCGTACGAAAAAATTACACCACCGTGTAACGATGAATCATATTAATATAACTCAAGCCTTGAATGCCGTTCGCATTGTGACCAATGCCACCAATAATATCATAGCATGGTTATGTACACGTCCTTCCTATTGGCAACTCGAAACGCTGGCGGGGTTTGAAATACGGTTATTGCACGTATTCATTCGAGTTACAAAATTGATAATTACAACGAAAAAAACTATATTTTAAGCAATCAAAATGATAGTGCAATATTGCAAATATAAACCATCATTATATCATTGCTAATAACGATAGTAATAGTAACCGATAACGTGAGTGTGCATGGATTTGGCACTTTATATTTAGAATTGGTAGCTACTTCTACAGATCGTCAGCGAATTAATTAAGAAAAATATAGTTTACTTAATTACTAGGATATGAAAACAACACATTAAAAGTAATTTAATATCAATTGAAAAAAAACATTAAGTAATAAATAACTGATAACAAGAGCCAGTTCAATGTTGCAAACATTTATATGGATTTCATTTGAGGACAAGATACCATTCCACATTACTGTTTTTGCATGGTAGCTTTTATGAAACATTTTAACGCTAATGCCTGTTATGTTCATAATTTGTGTATACATTCATTATGAAGGTCACTAATGCAATGATCAATGTTCCGTAACCCAAACGTTCATTGTTAATTGTCAAAACATTTAAGCACATTCAGATGCAAAGACAACTAGATCACTAACAATAGGATTAGGTCCCAATAGCGTATTCCGTTCGAACAGAATTATGTCGTTCTTCTTGGAATTTACAAAACCATCTACTGCATTCTAAAACCAATGAACATCACATATATACAGTTACCTCTACTTCAAACGTTGCTTGTGTATACCCCACATAAACAATACGAGGTTAGTGTTGAATACATATACATGTATAAGTTTATTGAGCGATAATTTGAAAGCCTTAACAACGATTGAGGCTTGGAGAATTTGGCACGTTTTCGTGCCAAACCATTTAACGTATCAAATGCTTACGCTGGTATTCTTTTCTCCCAGTATTTAATCCTTTTGTTATGTCTTCACTTTAAAAATGTACATAATAAATCGACCGGAGACGAATGTTTCCTGCGTTTCAGAGTTTCGCCATAAATCATCGCCTGACCAAAATCCTAATTTTGGCCCGTTATCTAAATCCAAACATATTGTGGAAATTATGATTACAAAAAAGGTTGTAATATTGCAATGTAATTTTCGCTTTGAAAAACGTCCCATTTTATTAAAAATGTTTTACAATATTTAAAATATTAAATTTTAAAATAAACATTAATAAAATGTGTGGACTATATGACCAATTATTTTGTTGGAAAACCATATACATTTTCAATTTTTGTTGATCATTGGAAATGCATAGATTTGTTATAATTGCCTAGATACTGTGGTATTCATTTAAAACATGTGACTGCTCTTTTTCCTAATAATGAATGACCTTTCTATTGCATTAAAATGGTATTGTTTTACACAATGTCGTACTATAATGGTTCCGATGAACGCTGCTTCATTCAAGAATAAAAGACATTAATTATGAGCGGCGATGACATTGGCCCGCGTTGTCACAGCAAGTGACCATAATTATCACTACACGGGCTATCAGCTGCTTAGCGAGGTGTGCCGGAAATCTATTTATGGTGCTTCGATAAACTGATTTATTGTGGTTTCCATGTTGTTTTTATCTCGGTGTTCCAAATTGGCACTTATATTGTGCCGTAATACCTATTGGCTGCTTCCTTCATGAGATCAATAATTCAGTTATTTATCATTAAGCATAACCCAGCCTTTAATCAATGGGTGTCGCTCATCAATTACAAGTTCTCACATAAATATGACAGAAATAATTAAACAAATAAAAACGGGGACATTACAATTGATACACACTCATTAAATTAACAAATTTAGATTAATGGAACACCATGCCTTCATTATTGTGTCAGATAATTGGTGTGTGCGAATAAAATAAAATAACATAATTAAATACAAATTGTGACAAGTTATACATTTTGAACCACTATTAATTGAAAGTAATGAATTATTTTACTATAGAATTCGAAACAAAAACGAACCACTAATAGAACTTCAGCTAAGGTCATGTACTGACATATATAACTCTGTATGTGGTAAAAATAACCGCCATGTAGAGCGAAACATACCAGTACGTGTTGTAAACAATGATGGTATAGCACTCTCTGTAAACTGTCAGTTCTGACTGGACAAACTTGAAAAAACGTTGCTTGGATCTCAATGCAAACTCAAAATGAAATAAATGCTTCACTCGAAAGGCTTTCCTTATCAGCACCATATTGTGTTATGTCTTCAATCTTTCTTCTTTACATTACAACCCTAGTACGGTTATGTTAATGTCTGAAATGGTTGTAAATAACTGTAGTTCCATTTTCGATTTCCTATATTTTCAAATAGTAAAACTTGATTCTAATCAATTGACAAAAGATTGTCGNATATAACAGTTACCTCTACTTCAAACGTTGAATACATATTCATGTATAAGTTAATTAAGCGATAATGTGAAAGCCTTAACAACGATTGAGGCTTGGAGAATTTGGCACTTTTTCGTGCAAAACCATTAAACGTATCAAATGCTTACGCTGGCATTCTATTCTCCCAGTATTCAATCTTTGTGTTATGTCTTCACTTTAAAAATTAACATTATAAATCGGCCGGAGACGAATGTTTCCTGCGTTTCAGACTTTCGCCATAAATCATCTCCTGACCCAAATCCTAATATTTGCCCGTCATCTAAATCCAAACATATTATGGAAATTATGATTACAAAAAAGGTTGTAATATTGCAATGTTCTTTTCGCTTTGAAAAACGTTCCAATTTTATTCAAAACGTTTTACAATATTTAAAATAATTAATTGTAAAATAAACATAAATAAAATGTGTTGACTATATGACAAATTGTTTTGTTGGAAAAACATATCATTTTCAATTTAGGTTGGTCATTTGAAATGAATAGTTTTTGTTAGAATTGCCTAGATACTGTGATATTCATTTAAAACATTTGACAGCTCTTTTTCCTAATAATGAATGGTCTTTCTATTGCATTACAATGTTATTGTTTTACACAATGTCGTACTATAATGGTTCCGATGAGCGCTGCTTCATTCAAAAATAAAAGACATTAATTATGAGCGGCGATAACATTTCCCGCGTTGTCACAGCAAGTGACCATAATTATCACTGCACGGGTTATCAGCTGCTTAGCGAGGTGTGCCAGAAATCTATTTATGGTGCTTCGATAAATTGATTTATTGTGGTTCCATGTTGTTTTATCTCGGCGTTCCAAATTGGCACTTATATTGGGCCGTTATACCTATTGGCTGCTTCCTTCATGAGATCAATAATTCATTAATTTATCATAAAGCATATCCCAGCCTTTAAAGGGACTGTCAAACACGAATGACGAAAAAAGAAAAGTTCTAAAATACCGTATTTTTTTTACAATTATTAGTTTATATTGATTGTCAATTAATTTTAAGTTTATACTCAATCAATATAAAATTGTGTTATTGGTTAGGGGCATGATAATTTTGGAAATGGGCGGAGTTCAGAAGTGTTATCGGTCAGGGTTGAATAACACACTCAAATATTGGGTCAGCTTCTTAAATGTAATTGTGCACTAGTGGCATAGTAAATTATATACATGTGCATATGTAAATACACATTATGTTTATGTCGTTTAAGATTGTACTTAATATATTTATGATACTAAGGTATGAAAGCAATATTGACAGTTACAATAATCAAACAAGAGATGGTTATAAAACATTAATGCCCCCATTGACCTATTGCCCTCAAAATCGATTGGCGTCTTTTTGTCCTCCCAAATAACCATCACATATATCGAATGAAAACAAATGATTTAAGGACCATCTGACCGAAGTACATATGACACATAATGTACCATCGCTTCTTCGAAGGGTAGAATACTATTATATTAAGTACCAAATAATCTTAATTTAGCAACCAACACGCTGTTTAATGACTACATTTTACCTTCGACCTGAAAGAATGAGCTTGACTGTTGAGGTAGGGAAACGGATTATACAGGCGACACGCAGTCTCCTGTTCCTGGTGATTGGAGGTAAGCTATTTTAAATTGCATTATGAATGACAAAGTTTAGTCGGTTCCAGTTGGTTTTTTTTGCCAAATTTGACCTTTCACCTCTGATTGTGACATGTTCTTTTTAGGTAGGGGGACGGGTGAAACACGCGAAATGCCGAGTCATCATAATTCTTATTTGTGGCAAGTTGACCTTCACGTGTGACATTGACCTTTCAGGTAGGGAGATTTGCGTTTCACGCAACATGGCGTCTCCTTATAACAGTCATTTATGGTAAGTTATTTCAGATTTCTGATGAATGACAAAGTTACAGCCCTGATAGGCTGTTTTTGACCTCTAAGTAACCCTTACCATAAAGGTAGGATATACGGGTGCAATATGATACACGTCGTCGTATGATGGTTTACATGTATGCCAATTTTTTTAAAAATCCATCAATATGTGGTTCAGTTATGGTTGAGACAAGGATTTTCGGACGGACATCCGGACGGAGAGCGTGACGCATAGACGGACAGGATGCCGCCTTATTTGAAGGGAGGCACACAAATTTGGATTTCCGAAATATTACGTCTAGGTATTTTCGGTCAATTAAGTTACGGACATTTTAACCGTCGAGGTATAAAAACGCCTAATAGAATCTCCCTTAATGTCTCATTTCATTTTTACTTCATGTAATATTAAGCCTGCCATAAATCCAATTGTAGAATAAGATCGCCGTGGCGTAGTGGATATGGTGTCCGCCTAGCGATCGGGAGGTCATGGGTTCGAACCCCACTGGGAGCGTTCCTTTGATCTACCTCAAAGACACCAAGTACTGGTTATAGTCCCAGGAAACGGACTCGAGAGCGTTTATATAAGCCTACGGCTTTCGATGCAATCGAGCTAAAATAAATAGGTTTAAACTAATTGTAGAACACGCTCAGGATATTAATAACTTATTAATGTTATAGGAATGGCCCATATCAAGCCACGTCCTAATTAGGGCACTGATTTTATCTAGCAACTCCGTTTCGCTATCCGCGTTCTTCTAAGATATTTAATTAAGAGAAATACGCGTATCAATAAAAATGTAATGAGTCTATTGCAATCAATTTACTTTTGTTAATAATTCAAACAAAAAAAGTATAATCAATATTATGATTAGAAAAATTTGACCAGAAGTCTATCAGGTATTTTTTGGAATTAATGATCCGGCCCATGCGGACATTCCCCTGTATGGACCCTGTCGAAATGTACTCGTGATATCTATATTAGCATTAACTTTTAATATTTTATGTCAGGTTACACGCGAGATTCCCACTATCGCGATAGGGGTTATGATTTTATCGGGTCTTATCAGCTCAGTAGATCAACCGTTTAACATGTTGACCGATGGTTACTCGATGAGTTCCCTGTTGGAAAGATTTTCCATCAACTGACATAAGATTCACTTTTGATTCTAATAAGCCGATTCATGCATATATTTAGAGGAATTATGAGTCGCAATGTATGTTCTATGACTTTAAAATGCAACATACATAAAGGCCTTCCTCTTTTCAAAATAGGTGAACAGCAACGCAATTAATTCACTGACGAAAAATATTGAAACTACTTTACACCATACACAATTGGTTTAATGTCATATAAAATATGTGTGTTTCACGAACAAATGCACGAACTTTATTTATTTTCTCTCTATTGTTACAAGGGCATATGTTACCATAACGTTTCTCAGATAAAAGGTGCTAAATTAAGGGAAAACAAATATGCCGGTCTCCCGATTTTATGCGGGCAGTTTTGTATTTCAAAAAACAAAAACGTTACTTTCTCCCAAGACCAATAAAATAAAAAACAGGGTCAACATGTCTGTGGTGTCCACCACGAGGTGACCATTTATTTGACTTCGGTAATCTGAACTCGTTAAGTCTGTCTGCAGCCCACCACCGTTTTTCTTTTTCGTTTGTATCGGCTTTTGCTTCCGCTTTATCAATCGAATCATCATCATAGTCGAGAGAATAACTGCTAAGGTCAATTTCTGGTGAAGGAAACGACAAATCGAATGACTGGGTTTTAATCTCAGATATAGGCGGTTCATCCTCAACATTAAGCAAGGAATCAGTGATAACATTGTCATACGTGTCGTTGTTCAATTGTTTTGCCATCTCAAGCGCGGATATCTCGTCTACAATCTCCCCGTGTTGCGACGTCTCTTCAGCCCACCTCTGCGTTTGGTCAAGTGCCGAATCCATGTATGTTTCAAATTGTTGCTTCCCAAACTGTATCGGATACAAATCTTCCGTAAACAGTTCAGGGTCACGCTTGTCGTACATTCTACTCAGCATCCGTCTATAAATCATAGTGTTTGTTCGGTGATCGTTGGTTAAACCTGGATCCTTTTGCTTAGATATTTTCCATACGTCAACAAGCGAGGCTGGACGATGGTAGTTGTTTAAATACTTGTAAATAGCCAAAGCATGTTGGTTTAAATCTGGAACCTCAAGGAGTTCTTTTTCAGATCGTTTACCAAGACCGATGTAAGAGAATCTGAAGCGATCATGCCCTCCGATTGGTGACTTGTAAGCGCGCAGGTCTACGTCATTCCAAGAGTGACCAAACGCTCGTATTCCAGGTGTCTGAATGTCTGAAATGTCAGGACATGTATAATAATACTCTGAAACACTTAGTTCGTAAACAGATACTTGAAGAATAATACATTTTTTTTCAAGAATAGTATATATCCAAGTAAACATGTGTTGATGACGCAATACGTATCGTTATAAAATTAGTTTCTCATTTTATTTTGTTGTTTTTAAGGAGCTTGTCGACGGCAATAAACTGTCTGTCTGGTAATGCGGTATCTTATTTAAAATGACTATCATCTGATAAATATTTATTTAATTATTAATTAACTAATACATCTCGTTTTAATGAACGCTCACTAAACCGTTTTGTTAATATTTGTCAATATACGTGTTTACTTCGCTGGCTTAAAGGAGCATATCGACGGCAAGTACGGTATAATAATTCCAATAAATATGTGTGTAACGAATAATAAACAAATACATGTCGTTTTCAGAAATTTTAACTAAACTATTTATTTTTATACATTTTTGTAAAAATGCAATGGTGTCCCTTGGGCGTGTGGCTGGCGCGAGAAAATCTGAATGAGTCGCAAAATCGTTGAAATAAAGCGCGGTTTTTATATTTGTGTTTCTGGAACTCACTCGAACCGTGAATATCCAAAATATTTCGTTTGTATTGTATATTCAATGTTATACGTATTTCTTTAATGAATTAATCAATGTTTTATATTAACTAGATAAGTATATGTGTGAAAAGCGGTACTATACATAGTGTTTATGCATGGCTATATATACACATTTACATAGCGGAAATGCCGGCGAAATGCTCTTGTAAAAAGAATTTTCAGTTGATTACTTACGTAATGTCAAAAAATACTTAAAATTTCTACACAACAAACTGTGTTTGTAGTTTAAAATATGTCGGCTTCCAACTCTTGACGCAAGTTATCATACTCGCTTTCTGTCCTACTTTGCTTGCAAGGTTCCCATTCGTCCAAAGCAAAACATCTTACATAGACTCTTGTTTGACACACTTATAACCGTCCACTTCTTTTGATTTGATTATAAAATTGCATAACACAAGTAAACAACCATATGAGCACGTTTCTTTTACGAACACTTTGTTGTAGGATATCTGATACATTGGTTTATTGAAAACTTACAAGGCAAGTACGTACGGTAGGTATAATGCTAACACATTTACGTGCGACTGTCACCCATTGTGTTACGATTGCAGTTAAAAATCATATTTTAATGAAATTAGTGAGGATGTATCGTATTAAAAGGAGGGTTATTAAAAACAAGCATTAAACCAATTTTTATATGAATACGTTGTTTAACTAGTAAAATCGTACAACATTATTTGACTTTAGAAACACATGTCACGGGTATGTCAACATGATTATTATACAAGTTGGATTGCTACTGTTTCGATTTGTTGATGTTTATGATATTGTTTGCTTTTTTCTTAGTTGCGCATACTATTTTATAACGTATATCGCTACGCATGTAATTATAATGTATTCTTGTTACGCATGTAATTATGCAGTACTGGACTTAGACAGTTGAATCATTTTATTATATTTTGACGTCATTTGATAATGAAGTTATTTTCTTGCACCAAAGAATTCGTTTATACGAAATCTGAATCACAACAAGAAGAAAATGCGTGGTTCAACGTAAAATTAAAAAACGACCATTATTCCTGTAAATTAATTGTGTTTTCCACGGCACATTAACTTGCATTTGCTTGTTACGCATAGCCAAACCCACGTGAATTACCATTATTGGACACGATTGGTATTTAATAGGAACATGGAGACAAAATTTAAATAATTATGTTAAATCTGGCAAGACTTATCCGTTTTCAACAAACATAATTTCTCAGTTTTCGCTTAATACAATCGTGAGTACGTCTGCGAATACCTAGATGAAAGAAATAATTTCATGAAATTATCCTGATAACGTATAGATTTGTTATTGTAAAATGTATTTATATCTAAACTGATATGCCTGTAAATGTGTTTTCTCGCGTGACGCAGTTTAAAAGTGAGTAGATAGATATATCAAACTAACGTCATATTCTTATTTCTGACGAAAATAAATTTTTAATATGTATTCAGTTATCACAGGCATTTTAACATCTTTTAGATAACTAGCTTATTACTGTGATTAAACAGGCTTCATATTTACGGCCCCTCGTACTTAATCGAAAATCCTGTAACAGCCCAAGTACACTATTCAGTAAAAATGACAAACAGCCGAAATGTCAATAATTTCCATTACTACGCTAATAGAAGTCTTTTATTTTAAACTGTTGTGAAGAAACGAAATGTCATTTACCATAATTATTTATAACGAAGAATAGTTATTACATGTTAATCTTTGGAAACGATAATAGTGCTGAACCTTCAAAAAAAAACATCATGTCCTTTTCTATTTGAACGATTTGAACTATAAATAAATAATTATTTTCATATAAAGAGATGGGAGTGAATACGTAAACATTTGTTGTCTTAAATATAATTTTCTGTTCATTATTATGTAGTTTTTTATATGATTTGTCTGCGCCTAATTTATTTAATGACATTCTTTAATACAATATTATTGGAATATTTAATATGCTTAATTTGTTTTATCCTTCAGAAGACTTTAAAACACGGGCATGTCCGTACAATATTACCTTATTTTATCAATAAATACATAACGTCTTTATTCATTATTAATGTATTTGAACAATGAAAAAACAATCTGGTATAATTGTTATATATTTAAAATGGCTATTCAGGATAAAACAATTATTACATCTGGAGACAATAATTTCACGCAACAAGAAAGTGTTGGAAACATACCCACGTGTATACGATACTTATGCTGTAACAATCTAATTGAATGCTTGAGTGTAGGCTAGTGAATTTTCAACACAAGTAATCATGTCCCAACATCAAAGTAGTGCTTTCGTGTTTATGTGCAGTCCAAGCAAGTGACTATTATTATTTTATTTTATTCTTTATTTGTAAGACTTAAATATTTTAAAACCAAATCCTTAATCCACAGAGATGTATTTAGTGTGCGTCGATTGAAAATCTTCAAGGGACGAATAATATCAAAGACATGTGAAATATCCATATATTATTTTTAAAATAATGTAGGTAACTCACTTCATTTAAATGTGTACAAAATATCGTTAACACACTAAGTTTAACAATATAACGTAGTTTGATATTCTTTATTTAAATAATATTCATTATTAAAACATGTCGATGACCTCGACTATCATTTTTTGTTTTCTAAATATATATAATTAAATTATATGGAACCTCATAGTGTTATTATTAAATGAAACATATAGCATAACATAAATAACGACTGAAACTGATTTAAGAAATTGACATACCTCCCGACTGTCTGTCTACAGAGCATGTCATATGCATGCACATATATATTATGACCATCACCTGTTTGTCCTGAAATATTAAATAATATATACACTTCGCGTAAATTCTAAATGCATGACAGAGTTTTCAAACTTGCATAGACAATGAAACTCGAACAAACACCTGATTAACAGAACATACGCAACAATTTAAATAAGCAATTGTAGTTAATAAATAAAATTATTTTCTGTCAACAAAATGCAAAACATTCATAGGCAAACCGAGAAAATTACATAAATCCTGTTTTTTTAATATTATTACACATTTTACTTATAATATCCAATTAAAAAGACCATGTCATACCATCTTAAATACAAAAATTCACTAAATATTCGTCCGAGTATTTTTGATCTAACAACAAACTATCAAAAAACGATTTATTCACATCGAACCAACATCATTATATATAAGTACGAGTATAAAGAATTCACATCACAGTGTTAAGATGGTTCCTATTAACACAACGCACGCCTTGAATGACGTTCACACTGTCGCCAATGCCACCAATGCCCTCATAGCATGGTTATGTACACGATCCTCGTGATTATTGGCAACTCGAAACGCTGGCGGGTTTGTCATATTCTTATTGCACGTATACAGTATAGTAATGACATGGGCAATGACAGCACAAACTATATGTGTAAGCACTCATAATGATAATACGATGTTGCAAATATAAAAAAATCATTATATCACTAAGTATAATAATGTACTTATAACCGATAAAGTAAGTGCGCATAGACTATATCTTTGCAATTGGGAAATAATCTACAGATCGTCAGCGGTGATGAATACGAAAAATAAAGTTGACTCGCATGTTGAAAACAACACGTTAAAAGAAATAAATATCAATGTTATCAAAATAAAGTCATACATAAATGAATATATTAGCCAGTTCAATATAGCGAACAATTTTGTGGAATTCATTTGATGACAAGCTAACATTCCACATTACTGTTTTTGCATGGTAGCGTCTGTGGTACATTTTAACGATTCAAAAGCTAATGCCTGTAATATTCATAATGTTAAAGGCTCAGACAGACAATTTAATCTGCGAATACGCATTTTACTTGTTAATTTTATTTAAATAGACTGTATACATACATCTTGAAGGGTTTCCAATTCAATGATTAATGCACCGTAACCCACACGTTGTTTAAAATATTATAACGAATTACAGGAGGGTCGATATCAGGTCATGATTTTTTTATTTTTGCCTAAATTTTATTTGACTGAGGCACCATTTCAAAACCAGGCAACATTTTGATAAACTGAAAGACACTGAGAACAGGTCTTCTAGCCCTTCCATTTGTGACTTATCAGTAAAGACAAAGGACATTGGGGACTCAATGAAATTAACTAAACATACAATAAGTCAAAGTGAATAAATGATACAATAAATAGCATAATTCATTTTCTTACACAACATTCAATAGTTGTAGTATTAACGTCATATATCTTAGACTAACAGATGATATTTACACGACGAAGAACACAAATGCACCAAAGTATCACAACCAAACATTAAGTTCGACAGACACGTGACAAAAACTACAAATAAGTTTTTTTTTAAATAATAATTTTGCATCGTTCTTATCATTCAGGTCAGTCAGTGCATATCTACTGTTTACTAGTTTGCCCGAGAAACATGTCCAATGCACTGTTCAGTTATAATTATTGATCTTATCATAATCACAATTTGTAGTCAAAATAAGCTTATCAGTTAATTGTATACGTTCAAGAAACGGTTCAATAGTATCCTCGTTCTGTTAAGACGTTCATGTCAAATACTATGTTACTTCATTTCCATGTCGGTTACAATTCGATTGCCTGAAATAAGTTTTAGGTTTTGTTGGAAGAGCATAATTATAGACAATGACATACAAAGCAATGAACAAAGTAAGGTGAACAAAATCCCCACCTTAACCATACAAGACAGATGGACATAAGCATAATACACAGAATTTAAAGCTTATGCATAATGTGTTCGTACATGTTGTTTTTTTTCAATTGAACTATTCTTCAAATAACATATGCATGTCATATATGTATTATAGTCATTAAGGTGGACATATTGGAGAATAAATAAAGATCATAAACAGGAAAAAAGCTTCTTTTAAAAGACATTTGAAGTTAACTAACTTAGTGCAAACTGAAAAGAAGGCTTAATTTTTTTAAACAACATGATATCATATACATCATACAATCAGGGTGACAATTTAAGTTTAAGACAGTTGCAGGTAATTTTGTGTAGTTTTGTGTTGGAAAAACATTAAAGAAATATTTATAAAGAAAGTAAACAAAACGACAGTTTACAGTATGTATACATATTTAAAGTATGTATAACTTGTAATAAGCAAATATAATCTGCATATTCAGATAAACAAGAGATGTGTTTTTCAGATACACAATTCCCCCTAATGCGCCGCTTTGATTTTTTTGTTTTTGTTTTTTTGACCTTTGACCTTAAAGGATGACATTGACCTTGACCTTTCACCACTCAAAATGTGCAGCTCCATGAGATACACATGCATGCCAAATATGAAGTTGCTATCTTCAATATTGCAAAAGTTATGACAACTTTAATATTTGTTAAAGTTTTGGACAGACAGATAGAATGACAGACAGACAGACAGGCCAAAAACAAAATACCCCCTTTTTGTTTGTCAGAAACACAATGCCCCCTAATGCGCCGCTTTGATTTATTTTTGACCTTTGACCTTAAAGGATGACCTTGACCTTGACCGTTAACCACTCAAAATGTGCAGCTCCATGAGATACACATGCATGCCAAATATCAANGACAGACAGACAGACAGACAGACACACAGACACACAGACAGACAGACAGACAGACAGACAGACAGACAGACAGACAGACAGACAGACAGACAGACAGACAGATAGACAAACCAAAAGAATATACCCCCCTTTTTTTAAAGGGGGCATAACAATAATAGGTACTTGTAATTATGATTTATGGCACATTGGTCCGACATTTAATTTCTTTTACGATAACAAAAAAGTTGTGGTCAAAATAGTATTGTACAAAGTTGTAAAGAACTACAACAATCATTAAGTTTAAATACTTAGTTTGTTATATTATGGTATAAGACAATTCCCATTAACTGTCAAATAAATTATTTTTTTTCAAATTGATTTTTTCTCTTAAGATTTCATATTTATATTTTATGTATTTGTTGGCTTCTGTATTGCTTGGGATTAATTTGTTCATTTTACACTTGTATAAGTATAGCTTAATAAACAAATTAACAACATTTATGGCTCTAGCTGGCTTTGTTAAATACCCAAGGAGAATAAATGTCTTATTCATGAAGGGAAAAGATTGTTCTGGTTATATCTCGTCAACTAATGTTTAAGGTACCTGAAGTAACAGTGGACGTGCACAGTGGATGTGTTTTTCTGTGCTCCTTTACTAATGGAATTTACTTAGAATCTAATA
>VMBQ01014540.1:0-12119 GCA_007657795.1 Dreissena rostriformis | reverse complement strand
TAACTATTTCTCTACACTAAGTAATGATATTTCGCAATGCTCAAATGACGAGGCTGAGCAATTTTGTCGCTCAAATGATTTTAATAACTGTGATGTCCCGTTTCCGGAACTTGATAAACCAATCACCACTGACGAAATTGTAAATGCCGTTAGGTTTTTGAAATCGCGTAAAGCATGTGGATATGATAATCTGCTAAATGAGTATTTCATGGAAAGCGTGGATATTTTAGGATCACATTTGTGTGATATATTTAATGATATTTTAAACTCTGGGTATTTTCCTGATAAGTGGACCGAGGGGGTAATTGTACCTATACATAAAAAGGGGGATACGGAAAATGCTACTAACTACCGAGCAATCTCCACGCAGAGTTGTCGTTCCATGCTCTCACATACACCTCTGCGTTGGGCTCAGCTGCCATATTGCCACGATGCGTGGCATGAATCTTGTCAAAACCGAACAAACGCATTCAAAGTATATTTGATTGGATTTTTAGGATCAAAAGCGTTAAATAATGAAATAGCTATTTTAAATATACGATATATCGTGCAAAAACTTTGTAGTTTTAATGCAATCTTTGGAACTATTTTATTGCCACTTTTCGCAGATGGAATCATTCCGCGCACTTAACAAATGTAAACAAATGAACAAATTGAGTGACGTTAGGCATTGCTTCGACGGCAAACGTGTATTTACAGAGAGGAGACGGTCAGTTCTATTGTATTTATCAAACAAATAAGGAGACCTTATTTTGCTAGTTGTATAATGTTGTATAGATCGTTTTCTTAAAAGCAGTGAATGTAATGTAACCGTCGTGCAAGAGGTTGTTTAGTATACTGTAACCTTCGTGATGAGCGCTTGGAATGATCATGACATGAATGAGACGCTCTCATAAAAATAGTCCGTTCTGAGCCCATCACAGAGGTGAATGTAATGTAACCGTCGTGCAAGAGATTGACTACCGAGGTGTAACACTTGTAAGCTGTTTGTCTAAATTATTTACAACTGAAATAAACAAGCGCGTTGAATCTTTTTGTAACGAAAATAATAGTATTTCGGACGCTCAGTTCGGATTTCGGAAAGGAAGATCAACAGTTGATGCCGTTTTTATACTCTTGTCGGTCATTCAAAAATATCTTAACCAAAATAAACGTCTTTATGTTATTTTTGTCGATATGTTTAAATGCTTTGACTCAATCTTTCGGAATGCCGTTTGGTTAAAAATGTACAAATCCGGAATTCTAGGTAAATTGTTAAGAATCATACGAGATATGTATCAGAAAGTAAAATCTTGTGTAAAATCATGTAACACCTATTCCGATTTTTTTGAATGTGCAGTTGGCCTGCGACAAGGTGAAGTACTCTCGCCGATTTTGTTTTCATCTTTGTTAATGACCTTGAACTTTATTTACAAAATGAACCTAATTCTGGTTTATTAATAGACGATATTGTGTCAATGCTTTTACTTTTTGCAGATGATATGGCAATTTTTGCGAAATCGCCAGAAGAATTACAAACCAATATAAATCTTTTGCACTCATATTGTAAAACATGGGAAATTATTGTTAACACAGACAAAACAAAAATTATGGTTTTCAGAATGAGGGGCAGACTGTAAGCAAATGAAAAATGGAGCTTCGATGGCAAAGAATTAATGGTTGTTGACGATTTTAATTATCTTGGTACTGTTTTCAACTACACTGGGAATTTTAAGCTGAATCAAGAATATTTACCAGATAAAGCTATTAAGGCATTACATATATTACTGCAACATTGTAATAAGTACGAACTGAAGCCAAGGATATTGTATCAACTCTTTGATTAATTTGTTGGTTCTATACTTAACTATTCAGCAGAGGTATGGGGATTTAAACAATAAAAAAAACTAGAGAGAATTCACCTTAAATTGTGCAAACGTATTTTTAAACTTAAAATTAATACATCTAATGCGTGCGTATATGGTGAAATAGGTCGGTACCCTCTGTTCATTTTAAGGTATCTAAAAATGATTTAATACTGGGGTAAAAATATACATACGGATAATATTATTATTAAAAAGGTTAATGAGCTAGCCAATGAAGATTGTAACAATTGTTTTACAAATTGGGTATCTAATGTTAAGTTATTGCTGAATAATTATGGTTTCTCTTATCAAGTTATGTCTTTGAAGATGCTGACAATGTCGATTTTAAATCTTTTACCAGCATTTTCAAACAACGTGTCACAGATAATTTTATTCTGGAATTACCCAGAACATGCAGACAAACCTTGTTCTTACTAATTATGTCCTTTTCAAAAACAATTTCAATTACGAATCATACCTAGATTTACTACCTAGCAGCCTTAGAATGTTTTTTTTTGTAGACTAAGACTATCGGTTCACCCACTAAGAATACAAACGGGTAGATATGGTAGAAATAGAATTGATAGGGATCAGCGTAATTGTTTATTTTGTAATTCACAAGATATTTTGTTTGAATATCATTTCATGCTTGTATGTCCATTTTTAGATTAGATTCGCAAAAAATATATACCAAAGTACTATTACCAACGCCCATCGATGTTTAAATTTTTGGAAATGTTGGGCATTTATAACAAGACCAAATTAATTAAAATTTCTCTTTTTATTAAATACGCATTAAATAAAAGAAACATATTGTTAAATGTAAGTTCATCCTATTAATTAAAGAATCTTAAAATTTTTAAACTAACACAATTTATTTGATTAAAATATTCAAATGTTATATTTTTATAGTAAAGACCAGGTATACCGTATGTACTTTACTATATACCGTATGTACTGAAATTATATATTATATGAAGTAATGTACTGTATTGTATACCGTATAAACTAAAAGTATGTATTATATGATAAACGTGACATGAATCTAAATCATGATTTGTTTGTTTTGTTATACTGACGATGTACATTGTGCAAGTCAAAATAAAACTGGTTCTGTTCTGTTCTCAAATTCAAGTAGTTTTCATCCGATCTTCACCAAACTTGGTCACAAGTTTCATCTAGATGATCTCTAGGCCAAGTTCGAACATGCATGCAAAGAATTGGCAGAAAAAAACCCATCTACAAACTTCAGCAGATTACATATGTAACAAACAGCAAAATTTAAATATTGAACTACTTTTATGCAGCAAACTAATAGTTAAATAAAATAAAGGCGATGTATATCTCAAAAACATTTACACACTTATGCTTTTATGTAGTGACAAAGTTACAGTTGGGGGCATCCGTGTCGTGTGGACACATTTCTTGTTTGATTAATGATAAACAACTCATTCATAGTGATCTCACGATAAAATATTCTGTACACTATAAGAAATACATTGTTTGTATGCCTGCTAATATTGTGGTCTTAAAATAATATCACTAATACTGTTGTAGCTCATTTAAACATCAAGACATGTGATGTAAACGTATGTGTTCATGTTATGTTTATATTTGATTTATTTTTACCGGTAAATGAATATTTTGGTGTTTAAAGTTCAATCTATAGTGACGTGTGCCATTAAATATGTAGTGCTTATTGCTTAAATTGTGTTTTAGTTGAAAATCATGTCTTTCAATCTCTACGTATGAAATGCACTAGTGAATTTTGTTTTCTATCTACACTTATGCGAAGATTAATAATATATTAACTTAAAATACATTGTTGATCACAAACAGCATGTATATGCAATCCACAAATTACTGTTTCCATAGCAACTGTTAACTTTAAGTATTTTGTCTACTTAATTTTATCAATCATGGAACAAAATGGAATTGCTAAATAAACAAAATAATGTCTGGCAGTACAGTAGCACAACACAAATTGTTTATGAGAAGTTATTCGTTTTAGTTTTAAGTTCAAAGCTGTACAAAATGTTGAATTTCTGAATACACATCTGTGTCCAGAAAATGTGCATAAATTTATGTATATTATAAACATGTTAATGACTTTCCATATCTTTCCAGAACATATTTTGTTGATTTTTCTGATTTTTTTTGCTTAAATTCTTTAAAATAGTAATACATATGAAAAAAGAACATTTTTTGTTCCCATGGCAACCCTATGTATTTAAGGATTAATATTAGTACAATTAATTCGGTACTTTGAAATTATAAATGTTCATCCAGATACGCGACCAGTGGAGATAGTATCAACACAAACTGATCAGCATAACATGTACTGATACTGGTATGGTTGAATTGAAACGTCTTTTCATCCGAAACGGCCCTATTCAGCATTTACGACATGACACACAAAAAGTGACATAACTTCGTCAATTTTAGGAATTGGAAGCTCAAATTTCAGATTTTGATTTGTTAGATGTAGTCCTTCCATAATATATGACTAGATGGGTCAAAATCTCGTTCCCAGCCACATATATTCACCGCCTATGTAGATATGGTCGAATGGTATGTAATTGGGCCACCTTTTATCACCGGTTAAGGGACTTACAACCTGGTATATTAGCTGAAAATAGCTTCAGCGTAACAATGGCCTTTTTACCTCGCTATAGCTGTTCTCGAACTGCCCGTATATTCGCGAGCACGCATTGGGGCCGCAGTACAATCAACTGCCCACAAGAGAATCGTCCAGTCCGGTTCCCGTCGCAAACTGCCTGGTTCCCGCTGACAAAGTAGCGAATGCTAAACTTTCCCCAACTTTCTCTTGTAAGGCGGTAAAACATTTTCAAACAAACTTAATTAAACGTAAACAATTAAACGAACATAGATACAAAATCTGATGGACCTCCTCCGGGATAATCCCATTCACATGAAGTACATGTGTACAAGTCATCCATCCTTACATGTACTTAACCGACACCCAATGTCACGAAATACGTGCGAGCGGTATCATGTCAATCATTTCAACGCCTCCTCCATCTATACATGAAATACATGTAATACCTCCGGCGACCTTACTCCATCTTCCCCGACTAGCCCCAGTAAAGCTGATGGGCATTTTTCGCCGTCTGCCGCAACATATCCCTCCAGCTGCAACCCCGGATCTTGGCAACCTCCCGCACCGTCACTCCGATAAAGGAGGGTGATGACAGCTCCTCTCTGGCTGTCGGGAAGTATGGAGCATCAGTCTCTAACAACAGTCTTCCTCGATCGATCCGCCTCAACGCCATCCTGCTGTTCTCCTGAAAATCTCTACGGGCCACCATCAGACTGTACCCGAAGTATGTGTTGGGGAAATACCCCAACCACAAACTTACGTCATCTAGGGAGCCGTTGAAACAATGCAGATGCATCCGCTGCTCAGGAGAAAGTATCCCTTGCAGCGGTAAAATAGCTCGTAGTACGCGCTCGTGATGTTCTCTCGGGGGCCTGGACGGCAGTGCAATACTAGCACCAGAAGTGGACGAGCCTTCAATAGGGTGAGGGCCTCGTCCAACGTCCTCCTACAAGGAGATTCCGCGAAATATCATACTTTGATATCTTCCGGTACTGGTCCCCTCACATACCGGCAGCTCATAAAGAAGTTAGAGACCATGTTTGGAGGACAGGAGTTAGAGGAGACCGCTCAAGTCAGATTCAACCAAGCGTGTCAAGAGTCGAACGAATCTCTTGAGGTGTATGCGGATCGGGTGCAGATTTTATCCCTGAGAGCATTCATGACAGTGTCTGAAAAATATGCAGCTTCACAGGCAGTCAACCGTTCCTGTTAGGACTCGAGAATAGAGATGCATCAAAGGACGCTTGTCTTCGTCGTTTCAAAACCATTGACGAAGCCAAATACTATGTACATTTCTATTTGCACATCGCTAGTACAAATGTAAAGCCTAAGAGCTCGAGGCGTACTTCGCAGCGAGAAACAGAGGAGGCGGTAAATGTCTTTGAAACCAGCATTAACCGGGTGCATGCATAGCTTGATGAAAGGTTGAACCAGACGCAGAGCCAATTTGACAAACAAATGGCACTTAACAGGAGAGAAGGTGCTGATGGGAGAGTCATTAGTGGTTATGGACGTGGTTCTGGTGGATTAAACCAGATGGACAATAAGCCAAACAGGGGTGGTTATGGTCGTAGTGGAGGCTTTCAACCATTGGAACAATATTCAAAACTAAGCCGGTTATAGCAGAGGTGGTGGCTATGGAGGTCGAGGTTGGGGAGGTCGTCCAACAGGAAGAGGTGAAATAAATAATGGTTGGGGCGTCCAACAAGAAACTGGTGAGAGACAGCCAGGCATCAATGATTGTTTCTTTTGTGGAGAGACTAGCCATATGAGAGCCGATTTCGAGAAGTGGAAAGCTACTCAACAATGTTACGCATGCAAGGAAATGGGGCATCGCAGACCAGAGTGTCCTTATCGACAACCGTGGACCAAGAGGTTTAAACGAGCGGGGGTCGGGCAAGAGGGCCACTCCCGACTCGTAAATGCTGGCCCACAAACTAGCATGAAAGAGAGGGGAAAACTCGAAACTTGAACTTGGTTCTCGAAACTTGACGCCAACTTATCATATTGGCAAGTGGGAATCAAGGAAGAGGATCGATCGAAGACAGCGTTTGTGACGAAGTATGGTCTCTTCGAACACGTGAAGATGGGTTTTGGATTATGTTATGCCCCTGCGACGTTTTCTCGTGTAGTCAATCTCGTACTTCGAGGTTTGAATTGGAAAACCGTGCTGGCATTCCTTGACGATAAATTGGTGCTTGGTAAGACATTTGACCAGTATCTCCGATATCTGGAGGAGGCCCTACAACGTTTTCGAAAGTATGGTTTAAAATTGACGCCTTAGAAGTGCGTGTTCTTCCAGAATAAGAACTCCACGTGCATGAAAAACAACTACAAACTATTTCAAACAATGTACATTCAATGATAATATGGCTTCAAACAATTTATCTCATGATAAATGAAAAAACAATACATTTTTTTTCAAATATATGCTAATCCGGGACGACACTTTCCACCTAATATCTTAATTTTTTTCTAAATGTGATGGAAAATCACTTAAATACATTGTAACTATTTAGTTACTGCATGCAAACACTTTCTATCTTTGCCAAAAAATAATTTCTAATTTTTATTCGAAATTTCACTCATCCAGAAAAATGTTACTTTATTTATGGTAATTTACCTATCTGTGTATAATACAGAGAAATTATCGCTGTATTTTTCTAATATTTGCAGTAATCAATAATTATTTCAGCTTATTATATATTTTGCCGGCTGTATTCCAAGAAATACTTGGATTTTTCAGAAAAAGATCATCTATTGTTGTTGTTTTTTCTCCAATGTGAAATTATTGCACCAAATAAATGCAACAATGTATTTTATGCTATTTACTTGTTTTTTTTTCAACAACTCTGAACAAATATTTTTCTTGAAAACCTCTACAGTTGTAATCTTTTTGCAACTAGAAATGAATATAAATGATACACTTAGAAATTCCAATTATTGTTTAAAAACTGGCATTTGATATCTTGATATCATTTTTCCACAAAAAATGACAAAAATGTTCAACTTAAACAGCATATTTTCACAATAAAATATCAAGTTGTCTCCCGGACATGCATCAAATACAAAATTATTCTTTCCACTAAGGGCCACACACATACAAACAATTTTGCAGACTTCAATTTGTACTTGTATAGAAATACCACACAAGTTTATATGTAAATATCACGAGGTCTATTTTTAAACAGTACAGGCCAACTCAGTGTTTATATTGGTAAACAACACAGGACATAACACATCATGTGTGGGACAATTATAACAAAATATCGTTAAACAATGCAGTGTTTAAAATTTAATTTGCATATAACTTTTAATGCAAATGGCCACAATATTTACAATTAAGATTTTCTCATCTTTAGGGAGAAAAATAGTTGAGTGCGCTATGCAAGGGGAATTACGCCCGGTCAGACGTATAAATACCAATTTACTATTTAAAAGGGACTAATGAAAAATAAAAATTATTTCAGCTGTTTCTGTTACTAAAAACAGCCTGAAAATATTTTTTTTCAAAGTCTTTCACCACAAATTTACTCCAACCTGGCTCTCAACAGCTTTGGTGAAATACACCAGACGTAAACCATTACACCAACAGTCGCCCTGACTGATGAAATACACCAGACTTAAACCATTACTCCAACCACCCTCCGCTAAGGCAAGAACCACCTTTCTTCGTTGTGTAGAATTTCAACTTCAATCCGCCGGGGCAACATCCCCAAGTTTTCCTCTGTGAAATCTACAGCAATTAAAAAGAATGTGCTCGCAGCGCCATTATGGTCGAATGGTAAGTAATTGGGCCACCTTTTACCACCGGTTAAGGGACTTACAACCCGGTATATTAGCTGAAAATAGCTTCAGAGTAACAATTGCCTCTTTACCTCGCTATAGCTGTTCTCGAACTGCCCGTATATACGCGAGCATGCATTGGGGCCGCAGTAAAATTAACTGCCCACAAGAGAATCGTCAGGTCCGGTTCCCGTCGCAAACTGCCTGGTTCCCGCTGCCAAAGTAGCGAATGCTTCATAGACGAACCTCTACCAGATCTGTAGAGCATAGGCGCTCGATGGCAACGACTCAATGATCGACTATCCATTGTGACTTTTTGAAAAAATGCAGCTCCAGTCGTGATTTTTAAAAACCTGTTTTAATAACCGATACATATACTAAATCAATAAAAATCTTCCGACAAAACGTCTTCTATACATCTATATACACAGTCGAACTATCTTTTTTTAAAGAACTAAACTTCTTCAAAGCACACTTAATCTAGCCCCAGGCCTTCAGCGCCTACGACGCTTTGATTTTCTATTCAAAACAAGAATGCTCATACGGGTCGTAATAACACTTTTTCTTCATCGGTTGTATAAGTCCGTTAAAAAGCGTGTAATCGCTCCTGGAGGCAAACGGTACATCCGGAGACCGTCAACCTTAGCACAGAATTAGCTCGTGTTGGAAAACGCTACATCTGCCGACTGTCAACCTTGGCACAGAATGAGGGGCCATGGGCACTTACCAAACGACCCGGGTCTGGATGGTAACCCGTCAGAGGCCAGACAAATCGCAACTGTTAAGCGCTGTACGTGTACAGAATGCAAATATTTTAGACAAAGATGACGTCAGCGCTACGTATTTGACATCATCATTAAGCGAGACTGCAACGGAGGCAGTGGCCAAGGTGTCTCTAGTAGTCTAAAAAGCTTCATGGAGAAGCCTCAATATTTTTTCTCAATTCAAAATCGTATGCGTATTTGCGCTGAAATATGATTTTTGTGTAAGTCCGAAAACGGGTTTTCTAGCTCGTGCAGGCCAAATAGTAAATCCACCGACCTTCAACCTTGGCTCACGATTACGGGCCAAGGGGACCTACATTACGGCAAGGTTCTCGATGATAGCCAGTCCTAAGCCGATGTTGGCGAAAATGTAGCACTCTGCATATGTACAGAATTCCATGATTTCGGACAGCGTTGACGTAAGTGCGACGTCATTAAAATAACAACGAGACAGTAGCGACCAAGTTCCTACGGAAAGTTTCATTGAGATGCCTCAATATTTCATTATGATTTAAGTTCAAAAACTTATGCGCATTCCCGCTCTATTTGCGTGTTGACTTGATATATTTTCTCAATCCGGAAACGCGTTGCCTTGCTTCTGCAGGCCAACGGTACATCCGGCGAGCCTCAACCTTGGTACACGATAAGGGGTCTTTTGCACCTTCAACATGACATGGTCTAGATCGTAACAAATAATACGCCGAAGTACGTGCAAAAGTTGCGCTCTGTATACATACATAACGGCAATATTTTGGACAACGTTGACGTCTGTGCGTCGTCGACGACGTGGACACAAAGGCGAGGCTTGGAAGCTTTATAGAGAAGCCCCGATGTTGTTTTATTTTCAATGAAAAACCGCATATCGTTATTGCTAAAAGTCCGTAAACGCGTTATCTCGCTAATAACGTATATCAGGCAAGTTTCGTCCTTGTCACACGATTAAAGGTCGTGGGCACCTACAACATGGTCCTGTTCTCGGTGATGACTAGTTCTTCGCGGAAGTAAGCGCACCTGCTTCCATGTTTCTTATTCATACGCGAACGCGAACAAGGAACTGGATTATCAGTAAAAGTATATTGCAATAAATATGTTTTATTGTCCAACCTACTTTTGCAATTACTTTCATTCATGTGTAGTACTTTTTGGTTTATTTGATATGTTTTTAGATTTCTTAAACGGCTTGAATGAGGAATAAGGAACTGGTTCCTTTTTTGTTTTTTCAACCACGAACAAGGAACTATGTATTGCAATCAATACGTTTAACTGTGTTTAACATCCGACCTATTCATACAATTATTTTCAATTACATGAGGTACACTTTGATACATTTAGAGTTATTTTTATGTAAGAAAACGCCAGTTCGTTATTCGGCTTGAATACGTTACTGGCAAGTTGTCAACTTTAGATGATTGTGAAGAGGTGCGTTACACATAAGATTGTATAAGGTCACACAATCTACACTGATACTCGCATATTGTTTCTGCTTACACGTCTATGGTAAGCGTTGTTTCCACATCTAACCTGTTGCTTAATATATGACACGTGTCATTCCCTTGCTAGTTGAGGTCGAGTCAACGACGTTTTTGAAAATCTAAGTAACTTAGCCGACGAATCGTGGTAATGAATACAATTGCTGAGTTGGTAGGATTAGATTAGCATATAATAGGCGCCGAATATACTCGAATATTGTACATGAGTGTCCCTGTGCTTATCAGATCTGTATGTGTGTTCCGTCTTTATTATAAATGAACTCGTTCATTCACGCAATTCATGATACACCGTATATGGCATGGCTAGTCATGAAGTTCCAGTTTTGGTCCAGTATACAAGATGTCATCTGCGTGTGGGTGGGTTATCAGGATCGTGTATGAGGACGCACTACTTTGAGCAAACCAGAACACAGCGAGATCTGGCGCGATCCGAACAATCAGCGGTTTCTAGTGCGCAGGTAAAAACATCGTGGGCGATTGTTCTAGATTTACTGTTCTACATACATCATTTCTTTTTAACAAATTTTGAAGTCTAAGAGAAACAATGATGAGTTAGTTGATATTGGGACAGTGCACTTTATGTATCTCTATAAACCTACCCATTATTAGGTGTTAAATTTGTAAGGAAATGTTTAAAGATGTGTAATGATTGGTCGAGCAAAAGAAAGGTGTAAGAAACAGTTCATATATTTATTAAATTTGCCGTTTATAGTCCTACCAAAATGCCCGAAGCCTAGCATCTTCTGCGTAGTCATGTAGCGCTCCTAATGGCCAACAACACATTAACATGTGTGGATGAGGTGTTAACGAGGATTTACGTGTGTTCAACTCATGAAATATAGCAAGACTGCCTTTGATTGTTACACACTCAGTTATACCCATTAAGTCAAAATAAAATGCTGATGAAAGAAATCCATTTTACCGAAAACGGTTTAAACTATTAATCAAGACTCGCATTGGCTCTTCGGCGGAACCTTTTTTTTTCATGCCCTGTTTAGATTCTTGAATCATACACTAGAACACAAGCCAAATGTCATTCATTATATGCATAAATGTTAATTATAGTCCGAAATATGTATATTTTCTATAAATTAGCACAGTCGTTTTAACTTTTCATTCGATTTTAGCCTTTCTCTAGGAAATCCGTGCTTAATACATGTGCGTAAAGTGTCGTCCTAGATAAGCCTGTGCGAACAACACTTTCTGCCTTTCTAACTGGATTTTGGTTTAGATGAGACTTCCGTTAAACGAAATATGCCAAAGAATCGGAAAGTGTCATTCTTTATAAGACTGTGTGGAAAGCACAGGCTAATCTAGGAAGACACTTAACGCGCATGCAATAAGTCTGGTTTTCTCAGAGCGCGGCTCATATTAGTTCTGTTAAGGACACAAGTTCGTAGCAATCTTTGGCTGTACGGAGAGCGAAGTAGTTGGTTCATGCGCTTCTCAACTAAACGAACTGGGTTCGATCCCCGCCACCCAAACACACACAACACAAGACCACACCAAACTTTAAAATATCTTACAGTGAAAAACAAATTGCTTGGAATTGCACCTAATTCAAAATTCGTCCCAACGTTCTTGCGTCAAATAGTAAATTATGTAGGAGTACTGG
>VMBQ01014539.1:5459-16251 GCA_007657795.1 Dreissena rostriformis | reverse complement strand
CACTTCAGGCTTTAAAGTAGATCTCTTCTCAACCAAAACCCGGACTGCACAGGCTAATCTGGGATGACACTTAATAAACATACATTAGGCCCAGTTTTGCCTGCAGGATACCAGACCTCAGCCATTGGACAGCTTTGTTCCCATCGTATGGTAACCTATTTAGAAAGCTTGGCTACCACACGAGTCAAAGCACAATTCTCCTCATTGAGTTTGGCATTTTCTGCTTAAGTTCCTCTACTTGCTGTTATATACCATGTATAGGCAATTTGTTGGTTTCAGTAGAGTATCGGTTTTAATTCACAAGTGATAAGAGAAATCAATATGAGTGACTTAGCCAGGAGTAAAAATATTATTTCTATGATCAAGAGTAGATAAAAATCATATCTATTGTGAACATTCAAAAAGGGAAAAACTGTGTAATTTCGCGGAAATAATTAAGAAATGACACCAAAATAATCATCATTTCACAAAATTTGGGTCCAGCTACAATGATTATCTGTTTCATATAGTAATTCAATAAGGGAACCAAGAATTTTTTTAATAGATAGTCAAAGGACCGACTCTTCTGAGGTGATTAAGGCTAAAGCCCGTTCCACGGAGGCTTATAGGGCTAGGGCCTCTTCCCCGGGGTCTCATGAAGCTAGAAACCATTTTTAGAGGCTTCTAAGGCAAGGGCCCATTCAGCAAAGGATTAAAGAACCCCATCAAATACCTGTTTGTCGTTGGTGTCTGCCAAAGGTGAGGCCTCCTGTTTCTTCATCTGTTTCTCCAGCTCCACCTTGGCCTCCCGGAGCTCCTTCTCGCACTGCTCAAAATCACGCTGTACCCGCTCCTTGTCTTGCTTCTCATCCTCATAAAGCTGTAACATAGGTCACAGGCAGACATAAAATGAGGGCTCAAACTTTTGACCTTCAAGTGTGACTTTGACCTTGTTAGAATAATGACTTCTGCACATTAATAAAAATAATGGATCAAAGTTGAATCTGTCAATACATATGAGCCACGCTCTGGAAAAACCTGGGCTTAATGCATGTGCGTAAAGTATCGTCCCAGATTAGCATGTGCAGTCTGCACAGTCTAATCAGGGAGGACACTTCCTCTTTTATGGAATTTTTCGTTTTAAGGAAGTCTCTTCTAAACAAAGATCAAGTCTACACAGATTTACGCACATGCATCAAGCCCAGTTTTCCCAGAGCAAGGCTCAAATGGTGGCCCAAATTATTGACCTTCAAGTGTGAATTTGACCTTTCGAGAATAATGACTTCTGCATATTTATGAAATATTTAAGCCAAATTCCATGACAATCTGTAAATACAAACCAGTCTCACTCTGGACTTAATGCATGTGCATAACGTTTTGTCGCAGATAAGCCTGTGTAGTCAACACAGACTAATTAGGGACAACACTTTCCGCTTTGATGGAATATTTTGTTTAAAAGGAAGTCTCTTCTAAACGAAAAATCCAGTCTGGAAGGAAAGTTTTGGTCCCTGATTAGCCTGTGGAGACCGCACATGCATCAAGGCCTGTTTTCCATGAGCGAGGCTCGAATCGGGGCTAAAACTTTTCACCTTTAAGTGTGGCACATTTATTACAAATTTGAGAGAAATTTCGTAAAAATCTGTCAATACCTTCTGCACATTTATTAAATATTAGAGCGAAGTTTCATGAAAATCTGTCAATGCCGTCTGCACATTTATTAAATATTAGAGCAAAGTTTCATGAAAATCTGTAAATACCTTTTTATAATCCGTGTCGAGACTAGAGGAGCCGAAATCAAAAAAAGAGCAGGGTAGGCTTGGCACATAACTCTGAAATAGGACAAAATATCATTGTCACGTGAGGTTGGAATTCATGCAAACTGATGTTTTAATTGAACCATATCATTCACATACTGTTTTCTGAAAGCCAAATCAACCATCATATGAGTAAAGAAGGCTGATAAACCCGGCAGGATGTCCAAAAAACGTTAGCTGTTTTTTGCACCTTTAGCAAAATTCCCATATCAATCGTTGGGCTCTAATGAGTTGGAAACGTTTCTCCATTAAAATAGCCACTTAAAAATATGTGCTTTGAAAGAATCTTACCAACTGTGAATATCATAATTGTACTGCTTTTTCTAGAATATTTATCAAGTTTTACCGAAAAATTGTAACAATAATAATTGACAGAATGCTTTGGTAACACTTAACGCTTTAATTCCCATTCATTAACTTATCAACAAAGTAAACTTCAATCTATTCTAAGCAAATGAACACTATCTGAACTTGTTATAAATAAAAACAATGATCTAATTAATTCCAACAACGACGGAAGAACCTGGTATGGATGGTGCATGCTATGTTTTTGCCATAGCAATATCCAAACTTTGAAGAAACTTACTGCATACACACATACACAAAATCAACAACTCAATACTATCCTCTCAGAAAACATCACTGTCTTTCAAAAACAAGGCGTCTGTCAAAAACAAGCCGCATTGAAGAATCGACAAAAACAAACAATATTCTACTCGAAACCAGTCTTGTTTTTTTGTTGTTTTCGGCAGAATGCAAGATCTAAGGTAGATTGATGAACTCTTGATATGTTTATTCTCCTTCTATCTATTCAGGAAGGCATATTTTAGGATGGCTGATAAGCCAGAACCAATTTCTGGAAAAACTGGGCTTAATGCATGTGCATAAAGTGTCGTCCGAGATTAGCATGTGAAGTCCTGACAGGCTAATTAGGGACATCACTTTCTGCATTCACGATATTTTTCATTGAAAAGAAGTCTCTTCTTATCAAAAATCCAGTCTACGTGGAAAGTGTCTGAGTCTGCACAGGCTTATCAGGGACGAATGTTTAGGCACATGAAATAAGCCAAGTTTTCCAAGCTCAGCCAGAGTCTACTGTAGAGTACACAGAACTTCTTAAATCAAGGATTGTGTGAAACATTCCACCATCAGATACAGTAATGTCACTCTCAACTCCCCATATAGTCAACATACTCATCTGTTATCACGTTTGAATAATATTATGCTTTTTTAAGGCAACATATGAGATTTGCTTTTTATTTGGCTTTTTACCGAATAAACTGTGTCAAAGTGATTTTTATTCGACAGCTCAAAAGTTTTAAAATTCCAAATGTAATGCTTGCACTGTATCCCATATCTCATAATGCATGAATATAAAAAGAAAACCTGTGGTTAATATTTTAAGTGTTAATCTTTTAACTATTGATTGTGCTATTTGTTAAGTAATTAACTCACTACATGTTTTCTGTTTTCACATTGACTTGTTGTAAACTGTTAACTTTGCATTATTTTTCGTACAAATCAAGCCAGTGGGGGGTTTTACCAGGGGAACAAAACAGTTTACATTGCATCTTTTCTACATCGATAATGATGTTGCAATTATGTAATAAAATCATATCAGTTGGGAAAAGAACACTTAAACAATAACACAAAAAAGCTAAAAGAAAGAAAACAACAATAAAATGAATGCCCTTTTATTCTGATAGCTTGATTAAAACAAAGCATTTACAAATATTAAAACATCCAACCAACTGACTTGTAAACACAATAAAATGCTAATGTTAATACAATTGACGCATATGTAATTTTAATATTCTTACTACTACCATAAGTAAGCTCTTTCATGTTCAGGAAGAAAGTTACAAGTGCCTTTAAAATATACTCTTACAATCAACAACAATAGGACGTCAAGTTGTAGCGTTTGTTCCGTCTTAGATAAGACTGACACAAATACTGAGTAATTTAATTAATTTAATCATGAATAACTCTTTGAACAGACTTGTTTTCAATACTTAATGCCGATACAAAGTTACAGTCTGCATGAGCTTTATCATGCCAATATTTTGATTATCGATCTTTAAGTATGACCTTGACCTTTGAGCAAGGGACAAAGGCCTTGTACAATTTGTTGTTACCCGATGGTGAATATCTTTGGCAAAATATTGTAAAATTGCCGGTTGGATGACTAAGTTGTTGTCCACACAGACTGAATCATGACGATATTTGACCTCTGAGTGTGACCTTGACTCAGCCAACGACAGTGTGGTGTTGCGTGTGACAAGTCATCTCCACATGCTTAATATTAGTTTTAAGTAATTAAAAAAAAGTCTGATAAAGGATGAAGTTACAGTCTTGAGAAGATATATCATGCCTAATTTGACCTTTGATACTCACTATGACCTTGACCTATGAGCCAGAGACAGGGTTCTTTCTTCACATGGTGAACATTTTTTTGGAAAGTTAAAATCGTGTCATAAATGATTGAGTTACAAATCGGGCAAGCTGTATTATGTACAGCTTTAACATTGCATGTTTAAGTGTGACATTGACCTTTGATATAATAACATGAGTAGTACACATGACACACTAATTTAAATAATAATAATAATTTTGTTCATACAAAAATTATATCGTTTGGTGTTTGTGACTTAAATAATTGATCATACTCTTAATTCACGAATATAAATGTAAGATTCAACTGGAACAAATTGTTTAATCGCTTTATACATTTTGACTGGAAAAGTTGATCACATTCTTGAAGAGAATTAGCCCTTTAAATTAGAGCCGTATCTTCTTAAGCCTAAGCAAAACTGGTTTAAGTCAATTATTTGATTTATTCCTAAACCTATTTTAATGTTGACTGTGTCATACAGAATAGTATTTATGTTGTTAAGTTCACATATAATTTCAATTAAAGCTTGTACTACAAAACAAATAATTCTGCACACTATATTGCAATATGAAAAAGTGAGATTGAGCTTCTCTTGTTAAAACACGCTTCAGAATTTTCAAGAAATAAGAACCTGATTTATTTTACCCTCTTGGGTAACTTCTAACAGAAATAAATGGAGGTAATTACAAAATGTTAATTAGCCACGGCTCTCATATCAGGAATCAATTAAGATTCCGGTACATACATGTGCACTGAACAGTTTCTAAAAGTATCAGACAAGGCTCCCTCCAGGTTAAGTGCAGAGGCTGTTTAACCCTTTAGCACTCAGATGTGCATTTTGACCTGTTTGTAGTCTCTTGGAAAATCAAAATGAATTAAACACCTTTCTTACTAAAATTTGTTTTCAGGGCTTCATTTCCAACCATCAGATACTGATGAGCAGCAAACAGTATAACCCCTTAACAGACTGGAGTTACTCACATGCTGTTGTAGTTTTATACTGGTTGCATATAGCCATTTTCACTTTGCTTCTGAGAATGAAAGGGCTTATTCTTCTCACCTTGGCTGCAAAGGTAAGATTCCTTTTCACCACAAGGACTGAGCACACCACAGCACAAGACCATATCAAAACTACTTCAGATAAAAATAAATAGGTGGAAATTACTGCTAACATTTAAAAACTGCCGACTTAAAGTAAGTCTCTAATTAATGTTCATTAAGAACGGGAGCTGGTTAAAACATCCTTTCTAGACATAAAGACGCATCAATCAGGTATAAAGCAAACACTTTGCATCAGCATTTAACCCTTCATCGCTCAGATACACACTTTGAGGTGCTTTTAAAGTCCCTTAGAACATCATTATTAAATTAAAGACCTTTCTTACTAGATTCAAGTAACTCGCAGGCTGTTCTGGTTTTATGCTGGTTGCAAAAGCCATTTTCACTTTAGTTCTTAGCGGGAAAGGGTCAACTGGCTTCTAACCTTTATTGCAAGGCTTAGATTCCCAGTTGCATCAAAACCTGCTCACTCCGCAGCACCAGACCACACCAAAAGTACTTCAGATCAAAGTAAAATGGCGGATATTACTGCTATGATTTAAAAACTGCTGAACGACTCTTTCCTCTTTTATGGTATTTTTCGTTAAAAGCCTTTTAAGCAAAAATCCAGTTAAGGCGGAAAGTTTCATCTCAAATTAGCCTGCTCAGACTGCCCAGGCTAATCTGGGACGAAACTCTATGCCCAATCAGTTTCCCCTGAACGAGGCTCAAATATTCATAAAAACACTCTCATTCAAAGACCAAACACCACATAAGTATTGCCCACATTTACCTTTTGCCCACATTAACTGGTATATACTTCTCTTGAGAGATAAAACTCCTATAAAATATTGCTCTTATATCTGAACAACTGTTCCTACCTTTTTGTTTAAGAAATAATATTTTTCTATCATGGTTTGTTGTCGAATAACCCACAGTAAGGAGTATAGATGCGTAGGAATTAAATCACGAGTGCGAAGCACGAGTGATTGATAACACGCATCTATTTCTTACTGTGGGTTATTCGACAACAAACCATAATAGAAAATTATTATTTCGATTCTAACACGATTCTGATTGATTTGGTTCAAGCTTTTGGACGTGAACTATATTTTTCAATACTCCGCCCTTCTTTGTACAAAGTTCACTATTTAGTGACGTCATTGAACCGTAACAAACATATTACGTCGTTTTCATTCATAAATATTTTGAAAATGACGTCACTTTCATTGAAAACAAAAATCGTAGAAACTAAATGACGTCACGTGTATTGATGCTTCTGAAAAGCTGACATGCTATAAATGTTTTCTTAATTACGTTTCCTAACAAATAACATTCTTTGTAAGCGTGGTTATGCCACTTATCACCAAATATACAATTTGTTGTTTCATTACATTTATATACATGCTACATTTATAAAATTTCTTTTAGAGCGGGTTTTAGCACGTTCATTTTATTGCAATATTTTATTTATTTATTCGGAGCTATTTTCGAAACATTAAGCTCCGCCCATAATTATTGCAGAATAACCCATGGACAATTTTCTTCTTTGTTTATATGAAATTTGATACGTGCCGTGTTAGAATAATTGATATACCATGCGTGCATGAAATAACTGCTAGGAACAAATGAATTTATGTTCGAGTAGGAATGCATATTCATCAAAATATTAAAATATTCTGGCACGATCAAAATACCATATGTTCAATGATTTGTTTGGTTGTTTCATTTAAGTTATATATCAAAATACATTTTTTTTATTTTAGTCAAAAGCAGACATTATATATATGGGTTGTTTAAAACTGTGCGAGAACTTTTCCAAGCAAATAAATATGAGCTGTTTAAAAACTGAAACAAAAGGTTCAAATAACACAATAATTTATTTGCAAACTTTATTGTCCAGATAAAACATGAAAAATAGTAAATGTTTGTTTATATAAACCCCACCCAAATACAGACATTAGAAAAAATGCTTCTATAACGAATTTATGTTAATGGGGAAGACATACTCTCCATGGAATGAACTAATCATAACTTCCCAAGTTTTCAACATCCTTTCAAATTGAGTCCTTCCAAATTATGAAAAACAACAAACACACATCTTAATTAGATCGAAAACATGGCAATGATACCTAACACAGGTATACAGCATAAATGTTTTGCTTTCGGGCCATAACTCTGCTTTTACAAGGTGATTAATATGAGCTTGGCTCTCAGAAAACTGGGCTTAATGCATGTGAGTAAGATGTCGTCCCCCCAGATTAGGCTGTGAAGTCAGGGACTAATCAGTTTCGGATTGTATGGATTAAAAAGAGGAAGCCTCTTCTAAACAAAAATCAAGTGTAGTTGGAAAGTGTTGTCCCTAATAAGCCTGTGCTGACACTTTACGCACACTGTCTGTGGTGTTCCATTGCATTAAACAGACAACTGAAAAGTAGCTATAATTCACTTTATAATTGCTTTAGAAACAAGCTGAAAATAAAATTTCAAAAACAAATAAGTAAGCCAAAATAATCCCTGGTTAAAGCCTTTGTTTTCAGGGACTTCAATTAGACTTCTTTCCACCTTGTATGGCGAAGAACTGGCCCCATACACTGAGCTACCGATCAAAGAGAGGCTGCTGGTCGACCCTGACCTTGAACTGTAGCCCGACCCCGACCCCTGTTTAGGAAACAGTGAATGAAATTAACACCATGGAAGACATTTTGGAAATGAGACTCTCGTGAGATTTCACGGTCATGTGACTCAATCTATTTTTAGAAACAAAACATGTGCTCAGTTTGTTTACAAACACAGATTGAAAGGAAATGACATTTCCAGAAGTTTTAATTTACTGGTGACTGTTTTGTGAATCTCACAAGAAACAGTCACTAGTTAATAGAAGTATCCTCATGGTTATTGCAAAACTCATCGATGCAAATGGAGAATTGGATTGATTTTGAGTGGAAATACAATGGAACATAAACATGCATGTGTCAACATGGAAAATGTGTAAGATGTCATATTTTGACAGAGCAAGTGCCAACAGTTGGCAGATGTCAATGAAGAATTTCAGGACCTGGGCGAGCCCCTTATTTGTCTCATTTAGTCTGCAACCATGTAGCAGTGCAGAGCATGTGAATGCTCTTGAAAAAAGCAAGAAGTGTTGCAAGTAAGCTTCATGGCCA
Organism: Dreissena rostriformis; assembly: GCA_007657795.1. Lineage (NCBI taxonomy): Eukaryota > Metazoa > Mollusca > Bivalvia > Myida > Dreissenidae > Dreissena > Dreissena rostriformis. The sequence goes on along the minus strand of VMBQ01014539.1, from coordinate 7,861 downwards.
TGGGATGAACCTCATGGTAGAAGAGGGAGTAAAGGAAACTTTTGATGTAGAACTAACAACGGGAAGAAATGTGTTTTTTTTTTAAAGAAATAAGTCAAGTGACTGTCTTGTCTCAAAAAGTAAAAAAATGACAAGATCAAATTGCTTACTCAGAAAAGAAAACTTACTAATTCTGGACTTCTTGAAAAGGATCAGTGTAACAATTCGACGTCACCTGTATCATTTTCAACATCACCAGCAGCACATAGAATATGCTTTTCTCCAAAGAAAGCCAGTACACCCAAACAACATATAAAGGTAACATAATGTTACATTCCTTCTGTATATGCTTATGTAGAAACAATAGCTTGTAGTGTACCACGACAGTACGATGACTATCGCATTGTCGCCATCGTACTATCTTGTTGTCGCCATCGTACTATCGCATTGTCGCCATCATACTACCGCATTGTCGCCATCGTACTATCGCACTATCGCATTGTCGCCCTCTGGATTTTAATGTGTAACCACGATGGCCCTAACGGTATTCCGTATATAACACAATCAATCTAATATCATAATGTGTATCGGTTAACAGGTTCAAGTGGTATTCTACATTATAACCTTAATAGCGACGGGGGATAGTACATATACAGTTACGATGGGTGAGTATATTTTAATTCGTGGGCACGACCATTGACGACAGCATATCACAAATGTCACCTGTACGTGCCGCCGTACTCGAATCGTGTTTAAAGTCAGAAAAGTGCACCGTCATTTCCACACAGAAACGCGTACGTGTGCTATAGAATAGCGCCAGTATTTACTTGCTAATAACCCTAAGCTATGCTTAAAGCGGTAGAAGAGCGTAGAATATCGCATCAAAACATGTACTAGAAAAGTCACTTAACGATTAAAAAGGTCCATCTCTACAAACTTGTTTATAAATGTGTCCCATAGCAACCACGTACTAGTATAACCGACAGACAACTTTCATATGTATTTCATTATTAAAGGGACTTGGTCACAGTTTGGCGAAATTACGTGTTTTTAACCTGTAGTAGATTTTAAAACAAAGAATTTCCAGAAATGGATTATATTGAAACAAGCAAAATGACACTCCTGACGAAGAATAATGTTAATTACCGTGGGGATATTGTATTGATCTCCGCTTTTTTTTTGATCGGCCACTTTCTCCTCCTACACTATTAGCACTAGAACCTTGAAACTTACACACATAGTAGCTATAAGCATATGTGCGACGGTGACGGTGAGGGAATTTTGATCTGACCCCTGGGTAAAAAGTTATGGGTATATAAATGGGTAAAAAACAAACTCATTTTACTAACAACATGCGACGCACATGATAATAACTTTTGACGAAGGGGTAAGATCGAAATTCCGAATAGTGCACCGTCGCACATATGCTCATAGCTACCATGTGTGTAAGTTTCGAGGTTCTAGTGCTAATAGTGTAGGAGCAGAATGGGGGTTGGGGTGGGCCCAAAATTTTGTTCTTACATAACATAGTTGAATAGATTACTCTTTATAGAACCCTGTGTTCATTTGCTTAAAAACTGTAGCTTTAATTAGATACTGACTTTAATTACTTAATTAGGGATCAATAGGCATCAATAGGGATCTTCTGACAGACATGGCCAATACCCCTATGCAGTTTCATGATCCTAGGCCTAAACATTCTTGAGTTATCATCCGGAAACCATTTTAGTGCTTCAGGTCACTGTCACTTTGAACTTTGACCTAGAGTCCTGAAAATCAATAGGGGTCATCTGTCGGTCATGACCAATGGCCCTATGAACTTTCCTGATCCCAGGCTTAAGCGTTCTTGAGTTATCATCCGGACACCATTTTACTGCTTCAGGTAACTGTGACCTTGAACTTTGAGCTAGAGTCCTGAAAATCAATAGGGGTCATCTGTCAGTCATGACCAATGTCCCCATGAACTTTCCTGATCCTAACCCTGAGCATTCGTGAGTTATCATCCGGAAACCATTTTACGGTTTCAAGTCACTGTGACCTTGACCTTTGACCTAGAGTTCTGAAAATCAAAAGCAGTCATCTGTCAGTCATGACCAATGTCCCTATGAACTTTCCTGATCCCAGGCTTAAGCGTTCTTGAGTTATCATCCGGAAACCATTTTACTGCTTCGAGTCACTGTGACCTTGAACTTTGACCTAGTCACCTGAAAATCAATGGGGGTCAACTGCCGGTCATGACCAATGTCCCTATGAAATTTCCTGATACCAGGCCTAAGCGTTCTTGAGTTATCATCCGGAAACCATTTTACTGCTTCAGGTCACTGTGACCTTGAATTTTGACCTAGAGTCATGAAAATCAATAGGGGTCATCTGTCGGTCATAACTAATGTCCCCATGAACTTTTCGGATCCTAACCCTAAGCA
>VMBQ01014538.1:0-14171 GCA_007657795.1 Dreissena rostriformis | reverse complement strand
CAAACTCAACAATTAAGCATAAGGTTAGGAAAACATATGTGCGTTGTTGTTTTAAGAAGGGTTACTATTTTGCATTTGATTGCATTGTATACTATTATAGTATGCTAAAGTGCTTTACAGTAAGCTTTCATTACTATATAATATACTATAATATACAATTTAAATTTCATTCAAGTACAACACAAAAATCGATGCTGCGTATCACGATAAGTATAGAGACGCATTGACTAGGATTCCTTGACCATGGTTAAACGTGGCAAAAATATGGTTGGCTATGGTGATCAATCCTAATTTGATTCTGGTCGATTTTGACCACGGTAAATAATGAGTGTTCATGGTCAACATATTCCATATGTAAAATAAAAACATGAAATCATGTTTAAACGATGTCTAAAAATAGTTTGAAAATGATGAACACTGTTGCTAGACTATGTTTTTTAGTATAATGACATTCAATTATAAGACCTTAAGGTCTGACCGTGTTAAATACATGTTTTTGTAGACCATGCAACATGATCAATGTTACATTGTTAACAAATATTCTGTATCACCGTACACTATTATTAAACTAGAGTCTAGTAATAAGTATATTTGCCATGCCATTACATTTGTACATTGTTTAATGTACAAATCTTGATTTTGATTAACCATGATAACAGGTCAAGAGAGATTTTCAAATAATACTTATGTATTTCAAAACACTAAAATATGTTGTTTTTTAATTTATTGTTTTGTACTGTACCGTTTTAGCAATTGGTTCCTTGCCATAAATAAAGGACCACAGAGGTGTGTATGATAAAAACTGCAATACTGCTGCAGCTTCTGGAGTTTCACTTCTTCATATTGTAATAGTTATACTATACAAACACTGCACTACAATTGTGTGTATATTTCTTTAAAAGAAGTGTGTGGTATAAGTGTTAGACTCGTATTCAAATGTGAAATGTAGCTAATGGCCACAGCCTGTTATTCCTTTGATTTTTGAAAATGACCAAAGATCTTGCTTGTTTAGATTGTCATTATAAACCAGTATTTTCATAAACCATTATTAATGTAAACAAAAAAATAGTGGTTAATTGCAATTACACGTCTAGACAAGGATCCAACCTTACCACGAAACACTTTAACTCCTCCTAAGCAATTGATGAACGATTATTTTACTATCGACAGCACTCATAATAATTTCAATCACGCACAATGCCCGTTTCGAAATCACATACACAATAATTTACTTTTGTTTTACATATGTGTCAACCACGATATGTGTGATATATTCAACTGATTAATTGATATAACTCCACATTAATTTAAACTTTATTGACGTTTGAGATCGTATACACGGACTATAGGGTTGCCAGGTACAATAATACCTGTTGCAGATATGTTGACTACAGAACATGTACATGTATACATCTTTACATCTCCTTATCGATAGTGCAAGTCATATTCTTCAAATCCTGAGGGTTGACTAGTTCATAGCGTTTCTAATTATCAGTAAAATGCTGCTGTTTATGCCATATTAAGATGTCATATTTGCATGTGTATTCGGATTCGTAAATTGAATCTGACATCCACGAATGTTTCCAATTATATTGGGCATGTCGGTGACAGTATTCGTTAACTAACGTTTAGATTGCCCTGTAGACATGTATAAAAAATACCATCGCCTTTGATTAACTCGTATGGTGTGCTGCTGTATTTTTGGCAAGTGAAAGGTTTATCATATACGATCAGTATCAAGCCGTTTGTTTCAATCATAACAAGGTGCCGTTCATGAATTCAGGAACGCACTTTCATAAGTTGGTGAATACACGAAACAAAAACATGTTTGTTATATACTTATATTCGAAATGCATACTTATATACTTATTTGATGTCGCCGGGTTCGTCACAAGGCCATCACCGACATTTCAAATATCTTAAAGTTTACCATAATTATCATGTTTATCAACCTGGTAATAGTCAACGATTTGAACATAACTGACACACATTAAGAAATAGAAGTTTTGATTAAATATACTAAATACAACAATAGGGCTTTCACCTTTTTATTAACTCCAATCAGGGATGTAATTGATTTTATGTTGAAGAGATCGCATATGAGCCGTGTGATTACACTTAACAAACACTCGTTTTCTTTTCAAACGCAAAATAACGCAGTCACGTACTCTTGCATACGTAGGAATACCATAATTTTTTATTTTTTTCAGAAAGCAAAATGTAATGACTTGGCTTAATAATTACGGAGTGTTGATCTAAACGATTGCCTCTCGTTTAGTTACTTTTTGAACGTCATACTACGCATGCTTAAAGTGTCAACCAACACCTAATATGTATTAAGTGGTTTCCATACATCTGAAAACACCCGTCCTGCTGTTAACATTATTACAATTAACTAGCTAAACGCATAGTTTAGTATTTATTGTATTAAATATATGTTTCTTCATAGTACACAGATCTTACACACCCATATTACTACTACATGATAAAAATTTGTGTTGTCATTGATTGTTTCTTAAAAACACACATGGGCTGCTGTCTACTATCTGATGTAATTTTTTGTTTGTTGCCATTTCTTTGATGTTTAAAATACACCCATTTTGTATTGCCAATCTGAAGACATTTAAAACACACAGATATCGCTGTCTAATATAAATTGTTAATTAATTCCTAAGGGAATGTTCCAGCTATGAACATAAAAGCTTTTGAATGCCAAGCATCTGATAAAGATGAGCTATATCCTGCTTTTTAGTTGGTCTATTTCGTTCGTTTTTTTTTAAACATTTGTTCAACCAAAGGAACGGGGTCTGGCTTTGAAAACGTTCAAGTTGTAAACACATGTAATGAGATATATGTATTATTTTTGTTTTTATTCAATTTATACATCTTTCAATCTAAATAGAAGATGTAAACCCTTTCACCGCACGTATGCTATTATTCGGTTATTATGATGGTAAATTACTTGTTTTCATATACATTCAAATGTTTATTTGCAGATGTATTTCGAAAGAAAAGAGATTAATGTCAGCATATGTTGCATCATGCTAAGTACAGTATGCTATGCTAAAATAATAATGTTATTAACATACAAAATAACATAGACAATATTAAGATGTTCAATGTTAATGCCACCACATGTTTTAAGATATTTTATCGGACTTGTAGGCGTTTTAGGATTTAAGTTGTATATCTGGTTATTATGTAATTATTTACTTTTCTTTTTATTTTTTTAAATGGTTATAGAACCATTAAAAGTTTGGTATTTATTCAAAGCGTGAAAATTTATTCAAGAAAGTGTGCACTGTATTTGGCTGAATTGTTGTATTTTGTAAAAGAAATAACTATGGGGTAGTTCTAAATTATATTTGATTATATTTTAAAATAGTGAAATGACCAGTATTTTCTTGCATTATTATATGATGAGCACATATAGAAAAATCCATTAAATACATGCAAAAATTGTATTATTTATATTATCTTGTTTAAATATCAGATATGTGTCTGTAAAAGAAATATATAAACTTTTTTATAATTGTTTAAATGCAAACTATTGTGTGTGGTAATTGCTTATACAATTTAACAACATTGGGCGTACATTTGAATTTTATTTGTCACATACTATTTGTATAAATTGGTTTTGTACATATTAACCCCAATATTGTACTGGGAAAACTGAAACCACACACCTTAAGGGTATCATTATGTTAAATTGAACACAAACTAATAAATAATCAAATGAATTGTTAAATGCAAACACGTATTGCAAGTAGGTCAACAATAACCCACTTTTATTTAATTTCCCGAATAATGACCATTGCATACGATTTATTGTTAGTGTGTTTTTTAAAATTCGTATACCATGAACGCATGGGTCAACACTTAATGGAACACGTATAATTTAAGTTATTATTATTGTATACATATTCAGGAAATCGCGGTGGGTTGGGTCGAATTCAAAAGAGTATGTGTTGTTTAAATGTACAATTATGTTACTCCGTGAGGAATGCNAGAGTCCAGGAGCCTCAGATCGGTAGCGAGGTCGGGGAGAGTCCAGGAGCCTCAGATCGGTAGCGAGGTCGGGGAGAGTCCAGGAGCCTCAGATCGGTAGCGAGGTCGGGGAGAGTCCAGGAGTTTAGCTTAGCGATTCCTTGGAAGCAGGTTTTTGATTTTTCCCGGGGAGTAGGAGTACACATTTTTGCGCGGCATCGAGCTCGAGCACCGGTGGGAGTACAACTACGTATTTTTTTCTGTGCACAAAACTTTGACTGAAAACTGAAACCTAGAAAGCGTGGACCATAGAAACAGAGATACCACCAGACACAGAGGAGGTTATCGAGGTCATGGTCGTGGAAATCACTATATTCCAGATAACCACAGTAAAAACGAAGCGAGCAATAGAAAAATAATGCAATAATGATTAAGTACAGTGACACCGATTAGTTTTAACATGTGTTGATTTGTATATGGTAAATATGCTTTTATACATCTTTTCTATTGATGTCCTTCGGTTGTATTTTTGTATTTATTTTGTTATAATAGTTGTATTTTTATATTAATTCTCCTTGTATTTACCGTCGGAACACATTATTTGAAATATAATTTAAATTGCTACTTATTATAAATATGTCATTCTTTGCATAGGATTCATGCTGATAACATGTATGTTTATGATGCTAAATCATAAATGTAATATATTTAGGTAAATATGCTTTTTATACATCTTTTCTATTGATGTCCGTCGGTTGTATTACTGTATTTATTTTGTTATAATAGTTGTATTGTTATATTAATTCTGTTTGTTTTTTACCGTCGGAACACATTATTTGACATATAATTGAAATAACTACTTATTATAAGAAGTCATTCTTTGCATAGGATTAATGCTGATAACATGTATGTTTATGATGCTAAATCATAAAAATAATATATTTAGAAATTCAACGTGTTGGTCCAAAGAAAGAACCCTAACGCCCATCCGGCAACATATTTCTGGTATAAAAAATCAATTACTTCTTGTGCCGTAACGTACTTACTGATAACTAGCATTTCATTCATATATACGTAAATGGGTATTTAATGAACGTTCACATATTTATTTGCTTAAATTTCTATCTCATACATGTGGAATGTGTCATCGTTTCTATGTTTAAAAATCGTTAAGTATACAAATAGCTTTGCGAAATAAAAATAAAATTTGAAATCTCAGCGACGTTTGTTATCCGATTCATGTATTGGGAAGACGTATTTTTTGCAAATCTATAAAAAAAAAATGTTGACAAATTTACACACACACAAAGGTTGTTCGTGATTATTTAAAAAAATGTACATATTCGAGTATTCGCTAACAAAAGTGAGCCTACAATTATATGATCATGGTTGCATGTAAACTTTTACACTTAAATAATGATCCAATAGTTAAAATATCAATTAATGTAATACAGTATTAAAGGATAATTATATGTACACTATCTAGAGTAACACAAACACGTAGTGTTGATTTAAATTAAGATTTATAACGCAAAATTCCCTACATTTAAAAAAATAAATATGTTATTTGCAAGCTCATGTTACAAAATTGAAATATTTTTTTCAAATGTGTTTTAGTAGCAAAATTGTATCTTGCTTGTAATTACTGCTTACTATCATGTAATTCAAAATCATGTTGTTAACCTATCATTGGGTAACACAGCATACATTGAAAACCTACGCGTGTCTCAAGTGTCATATTGTAATATGTGCAATATTATGAACTATAATACTTGCAAAGTAATTAACACTTTTTCTGTACTACTGAAAGTATTCGTACTCAAGTTGTGACTCAATTGCTGAATATGAGGGTTGTGACTACAACTTGTATAAGCACCCGCACGGAAAAAAACAACAATACATAAACTGAATACTTTAAATTTCTTCTAGAATTTTTAAAGTTTAGTCATGTACCTTTAAAAATGAAATATTTGTCCCGGCAAGAATCTCTGCAATCAATATGCATATTCCAGAAAGAAAGTTACATGTGAAACATGCAGCCGTCGCATGGGAAACTGTATTCCGTTTTCATTAAAACGTTCTTTTACATATTAATCAACAGTTGATAGAACTGATTGCCGACGACTATACGGTCAGTTAGACCAAGCACACGTTATACTTAGGAACAAAGAGTATTTTATCACGCCGTATGATCAATGGCAATATAAATTAAGCATGCACCAGTTGGGAGTGACATATCTTCATCATTTACACATTGCTTAGCAAAGCAAATTATAATAAACTTGCAAACTTGTGTGAGCTTTTCACATTTACAAACTAATCTTTCCTTTGTGAGCCCTTTCCTTTACAGCCTCTGAGAGTTTGCCTGATATACGGTCAGATGATCATCCAGGTCAATACATGTACTTCTAAAGACTTAATCTGTTGCTTGCTTCAAGGAATATTAAGCTTCTAAACATGCAGATGCGCTTTCGAGCGAAACAGTACATGTCCGCGACTACCGGTATTTCTTTATACGATGTGTTTGTTTATACATTAATACATTACTATAATACCACTGTGTAATGGCGATACTTATGTATACTTGTACGGAAAAAATGAAGAAAACATAATTTACGCGAATTATTGTTAAGCAGTTCAGTGACATCAAAGAATCATACCAAATTAATGCGTGATATTAGCTTCATTCATAAACAATCGAACGCATAACGAGAGAGCATGTGTTTTTCCTGAAAAGACGTCTTTTTTGAAGATTATGGCAATGCAATGCTTTCAAACTCAAATACATTTATATTATCAAAATATGTATACTATTTCAGAAAAAATATACTTAAAATAACATTTCCAACGCACGTGTTTATATTAATTACTAACTGAAAATTTCCAACTTCACTTCTAATTTGAGACAGCACATAATACACACCATATGATTTATATCAGAGTATTATTTGTTTACAAAAGGCATCACATCATCTATTTTCATATTCTAGTGATGTTCTCTTGCGTTTTTCCTTTGAGAAAATACTAAATTTTATTAGTACGAAGATAAATCTTTAATTTCTTTTTATCCAGATTGGTCTAGGGCGAACAAATACACGATATTCCTATACTGGACTTTGAACAGTATGAACCATTGTCCAAATTAACGATATACAAGTATAGACTTCCTGAGTAAACTAATTTATATTACCGCGATGTATGCTTGTCAGCATTATTACTATAAATGAAGGCTTTTGATGCGTGTTGTTAAAAACCTCACACGAGAGGCTACACAAATATACAATTAAACATGTATTACATCAATGTAAATCTGCATTATCAATTTTTGATTGTTATTTTGGATTTTATGTTTGTTCAACTTTCGTTTAATTTTGTTAGAATTGTGTTCAACAAGAGGCTACATAAATGTCAATAAAACATGTATTGCATCAATCTAAATCTACATAATTCGACTTGTGTTGTGTCAGATTATATATTTGACCCACTGACGTTTAATAATGTTTGAATTGTTTCCCAAGAGTAACCACATCTTCGACAAACTGCAATGCGCAAAAGTACATAAGATGCTATTCGGTGTTATTGCTTGTAACGCGGAACATACTTCTAATTTATTGTATTAATAAATATATTTTCAACATAAAACGTTCAACCGTAATTAATAATGAAACAATGTCTAGCAATCATATATTTCTTGAGTATATAGTCCAAGGGTATTGCAATATTTTTATTGATTTGCTCAGAGCACATTAACGTTTTCATAAGCACATTTTAATCGACATCAAAATCATTGTTTTGTTTTGCTGCATAATTCGTATACCTATAAGTGTTGGATATTAATTACGACTTGATACATTTGTATAATAGTCAAGCAAGTATTTGGCCATTGTAAGTTGGTAATAAAGGAGCATTTATGTTGGACGTTTATGTATCCAACGAATTTCAATTAAACATGTTTATTTGAACATGCTATATATGTAATTGCCCTTCTCCTCACTAGAGAATTTTGGACGTTCAGTTATATAAGACATCGTTTGATCAGGAGACGGATTTTGATTTTGATTTATATTTATTTTAAGATAGTTCATTACTGGTCTTATCAGTGTAATGACGGTTAAAAACGATACCAATTTTGATAGCGATATTAATAAGCTGTACATATTATGCGATAACAAATAGCACGCCCGTGCTTATATTGATAAACTATCGATACTTGTAGACGTGTGAGAAAACAAGCAGCATCTACATCATTTCTTACCTATTTACCTTTTAAACGTAAGTTCCACGCGGAAACTATACATTATCATGTTGTTTGTATGTTGAAGAGTTGTTACATTTTTTTGTGTAAGCTGAGTTTTACATCGAAAGACAACTCGCGTTCGATCTAATAGGTAAGTGCAATTTCATGCATCTTGTATTTGCAACAAAGACCAACTTCATGAGGTTACTCACTGTGGAAAGGCAGTCGCGTGTGAAGTGGAATTGAAGGCGAATATAATTGAGTTTGACAGTTAATCAATTAATGCGGGGCTTTCAGTAAGTAAATTCCTTTCATTCGTACGGATGAACCACAGTGGAAATTGACAGTAGACCTACTCAACTAATCCTGGAAAGTACTTATCAATGGATAATTACGGATTTTGACGACTGGTTAATGGCTTTGTCGCTACATGGATATAAACGATGATTCACATTGACCAATGATCATCGAGCTCGATGGATATAAATGAAATTCATAACTTATCTGCACTGTGCTACTTTACAATTACTTGTGCCGACTGCAATAATTACAATACATTAATACAACTAAACTATTGATATTATTAAAAATTTGTGAAATTTGCAAGATAGCAATCGCACGAAAAACTTATTAATAGTAGAAGTTGAGGACGTAATAATTCTGGAAAACTGTTATAATTGGGATTAACCTAACCATCTACTTAACTTGCTGGGGAAATTATTGTCTATTACCGGCGATCGTATTCTAATTGTAGCTGTAAATGGGTTATTTATAGAAGAACTTTTTAATAATGTTGAAATGTATCACTGACAATAATAAAAAGAAATAATGATGAACTCAACTTAACGTGATTAATCCCGCCGACGACGCACGTTGTCGCGCCGAAAATCGCAACATCCTGATCACGGCACAAGTGTCAGCGATCGTATTAGGATTGAAGTTGCACATCGGTTGTTCATAAGACGAGAATCGACGCCGCGCCAAAATCACAATATATTGTACTTACAAAACAGTCATAGTAACATTTTGAAAACAGAAACAACTAAAACAGCTTACTACGTGAAAACCTGTTACATCAACTAATATGTTAATGCTTTTTGGAAAAGGCTTTCTAAATATACTTGAAAAATAAACAGTATCTTGCTGTTTTATGACGTACGTTGGGAGAATTTCATTAGTTTCTATGGTAAATACTATAATTAAATAAAATTGATTTAGAAGTTGGAAATACCTCAAATTGAGCCAAAATGTATCTCTGGTCGTTGAATTGCGTTCATTTTGGAAATAAATAACTTCAACTGTTAAGTGGCTGATCAAAAAGGACAAGATGCTGAACACGCGTCATTAAGAACATTATAATTGTACATGTGAAATAAGTATGCTTCGTCCCATCAGCCAGTAAGTATCTGTGTATCCATCAAAAAAAGGTAAATTATCTAAGCCAGTCCAATACTCTTTTTCAATTATTGGTTCAACACAGCCATACAAACTAGAGTTTGTGCTTAAAACGATTATTAAAAAAACGCTACTGTTATCATAGAATAACATGCTTAGATATTGACAATTAATGTTATGTATTGACTATTTAATTTTTACATTACATAAACGGATAATGATTTTCTTTTCAATGTTTCTCTTGAGGTATGCATATATTGAGTTTGCAATTAACGTGAATGTCGCCTCGGACGGGGATATGTTTGTAATCATGTTATAATTTAAACTAATGTATATCCGCATGTATTGCTTTTGATTTGAAATGCAATCATGTGAATGTTAGTGTTATGCACTCTTATGTCTTGCGCGATAATGTATAACATAGTTGTCAGGATCAGTTCAGTTCAAACCCCGAATCGCCACCAGCATTATCAGTATGCAATGCAATGAGGGCAGGTCATTGAACAGCTGCCTTACATAAAATACCACGTATAGCTTTGTTATAGTTAAACAGACATACTGTCGATGATGACTTGCCAAGAATGAATTTATCGCAGCCACAATATTTATACGTAGATACAACATGTTATTCTTTGAATAATCCGATAGCTAAAACTCGTTTCGAAATGGCTCGTTTGTACGTGCATGGAGTAAAAGTAAAGCGGGTGTTCAATTGTATTATTTGTGCAAAGTATGCATGAAGGATAAAATGTCTATAAATACGACTATGTTTCGATAGATCTGTAGTTCCACGGCATCAATACTACATTTTGACTACGGTGTGTTTTAATTAATCTGCCTGTAAGCATGTGTTGCGACGTCTGTTATGAGCGATGTTGTTGTCAGAACGTACATTGACTATAAAGCATGCACACGCAAAGAAATATATACTTCTTTGAAGTTGTTGTACTCACATTGAGTCTGTCATAAGATGAAAGCCGTAAGAAGAGCTGAGGCACGTACACTGTGTAAATTATGATTAGCTTTCTATTCAATTTTAATAAACTCCAGTTGTGTTGTATCTCAAGGATATATCGTTTAAAATATAACGTATGTGGGTATTGTGCTTTCAAAACCACATATTAAACAATAAAGTACAATGAAGTTTGTTTCAGTGTACATTTCAAAGTGTCATTTTAGTTCATTTTTAACATAACAAGTATATTCCAAATACAGCGAGTGTCAATATAACCGTTTGGCTGTTGAATGTCTGTCAATGATGAAATGTCAATGGTTAATATAAGTTCCAACCTAAGTGTAAATACTATAAATATATGCGAAGGACAAACCTCATTTCGAACGTGTAATGTTCATAAAAATGCATTCATTGTTGATAAGTATATATACTTGTATAAAAGGATTACTGCTGTCCACATTTTATGTAAATTCGGATGTGAGTTATACTTTCACGTGTATTGTATTAAGTCGGTTTAATTAGAATCAACCGAAAGCCTCCCAAATTTTTATTACAATGTTAAATATAATACACATTAGCTTGGTTAAAAATGCAAATAAAATGCACCTTGTCATTAGAAAATGCACTTCCCTATCCGTTAATGTTCAATGAAAGTAATAGCCTTTGAATGGCCACCCTAGACACTATATAGCACAACACTGCTTTGTATACTTATTTTATATATAGCCTGAGTTAACAGAAGTACGTCTTGCTTAAGATACGTACATTAATTAAAGTGGTTTTATGAGGCGTCTTTGGTGTTGTATTATTACAGTTAACATGCGTATATCGAACACGACTTTTAACCAACATGTTCACATCAAATGTGTTTTATTTGAAGCTATCTTGTTTCATACTGCTTGCTATTCTTAGGCCATGTAAAACAGACAAGTGTTTCACACACAATGAATTGATGGGAAGACTTCTATGCAAGGTCACGCTTGCAGCCTACNGGAACTTTACAAACATATTAAGTCCCAATACGAACATGAAGCATACCTAGACATCCTATCTGTGCGCAAATTTAGGCGCAGTTTTGCACAACTTCGTTCCGGAACTCTTCCGATAGAAATTGAAACTGGCAGATATCGCGGTATAACTAGAGAACAACGGTTTTGCCCAATTTGCAATACTGGTGAAGTAGAAAACGAATTACATTTCATATTAAAGTGCCCTGTATTGCATGACATCCGAAAAACATATATACAACGTAATTTTTTTATAAACCCAAGTATACTCAAATTGTGCAAACTGTTGTCAAGTAAAAATGAACAGACAATAAAACAAACTGCTTCTTTCATTGTTAACGCCCTTGAAACGCGAACATTAATTCTTGAGCTTTGATATAACCTAGTTATGTGGGTTTCCACAAGACATTGCTCTGTGTTAAATAATTGTAAAAATGAACTTATGGTTAAAATGTAGTTCCTACCGACAAAGTCCTATATTTTGTTTCGATAGGGCCTACTACTCGGTATACCATTTATGTCAATTTATTATAGGCCCTACCCATATAACCTAAATTCTGCTATTATAATACATTTTTTAGAATACTATTCGAAAGTCTCTTTTATTGATGTAGGTTATATGCAGGGACTATAACGTTGTATATTTACTTTATAACATTTATATATTTCTATGTATGATATATATAATTATATATATATATATGTGTATATGTATGTATATGTATATGTTTGTGAATGTATGTGTATATCTATATATAATATACATTTCCGCTCTACTTAATGCAAATGTTGTACAATGTTTTAGCATGTTATTGTAAGAATCGTTTACCACTCGATTACATTTATGTATATGCTTACATGTTATGCCAACCAATTGTGCACACACCATTGTTTTGCATAGGTTGTAATATATATGTGTCAGGGGCCGGAGGCCTATATCACAAATAAACAAACTTGAAACTTGAAAACATGTCTGGTTTCAATGACAAATACGGATAAACTTGTGTAGTAGTTTCTTGACGAAAAATAGGGAATCCGTAATACTGATTTCTTAGGCAATACCTACGTTCTGGCATTCCCCAAAGCAACATAGTATACTGTTTATTATAACTTGGTGGACAGCTTCTCGCTGATTTAGTTCATGTCTCATTATATAAAAATGTCCGTTATATTGAGTGTTCACAATATTTTATTTTGTTAAGAGCAAACATATGTGCTTACCGCCAATCCAAATAAAATCCATGGTTTCAAAAAAAAAAGAACTTATTACGCGTGAATACGCTAGAACAGCACTGATAAAAATTCATACTCTTTGGCAACAAACAAAAAACATGATATACATGGTGCATTAATATGTTATGAATTGACACGTATTGATTATGTAATTCGTTATAATGCTTTTCAGCGTAGTTCATTGAAGTGTTTACAAATAACACATATTAAAGACCTTAGGAAATATAAGAAAAAAAAAAATAGGTAATGCATAACAACTATCCATATTTGTATTTTGACAATATTTTAAATAAATATTTTCGAATATGGTTTATGTGCCATATCAAATGAGAGTTTTTTTGCTTGTTTGAATATCTTGTCAAAGTATGTTTCATTACATGTCCAGATGTTTAGAGCCTCTACATATCAAAGAGTAACGCAACATGTTATTCAGTTTCCTTTGGTGATTATCTTTACATGGTAACATTACCAAACAGTTTGAAAAAAACAAACATTGACAGGCTTCAGTTGTCAAATGATTTTATTTATAAATAACCATTTTAAATTGCTTATTTGGTATATAAGCGCAAGTGTGCCCACGCAGCAATATCAATGCACTATTTACTGTATCTGTTAACTTAAAACCATTTCTTATTATCTTTGAAAAAGGATACACTAGAAACAGAAACAAACAACTAGTAAGACTCGTGCTTTGAACTTTTGAATAGTTTATACTGCCTGTATTTGCGTGTAATGGCTATGTATCAATTTCAATTTTCAACAAATATCAATTTTGCAGATAATTGTGATTGGAATCGATATTTACGTTACAATATAAATTGTTCAGGACATAAATATACCATACAATAATGATTAGCTTTGCAATATAAGATTCAATATGTGTTTGCGAAACATAAACTTAACAGTATGATAACATTAAAAGATAAGATAACAATCTATAAGATGTTAGATGTCAAATTAGTAAATAAACCTGCATAGTTTTGTTATAAAAAAAAGTATTTCTATGAGCACGTGACCGACCTGCGTTGGTGTATAAAGAAGACCTAGCGTGTTTTTCAGTGAAACACATACCCACACATACCCACACATACCCACACATACCCACACATACCCACTCGATGTAAAAGTACAGTATGTATACGATGTTATTAATTTGCTCATAACACTATGATATGAAAGTGTTATAATTTATATTCTAAAATATGTTCATTATCAATAAAAAAATGTCCTGTGTTCGATTAACATTATGTTGTAGTTTTAAAAAGTCCCTGAATTAAAGGGACCAGTCCACATTTTTGTGAAATGACCTGTAAGCTAACAAAAGACATTATATTTAACAATATGAATGAATGCGTTT
>VMBQ01014533.1:0-13637 GCA_007657795.1 Dreissena rostriformis | reverse complement strand
AAAAAGCTTGTGAACACTAGAGAAGTAATATTTTTTGTCCGATCCTCATGATTCACAATTCAACGTAACATGACTGATATGAATTCTGAGAATCTTGATTGTATTTCAGGTCCCAGATTTGTTCTCAACCCGATCCGAATCTTTGATGGCAGTTTTGGAGGTCAGACCCTCTTCACCAATCCACACTATGTGTCACCTAATACAGTGAGTGGTCTTTTTCCTGAGTTTTTGCTGAATAATTGTGTTTGTTCTGTTGTTATCAGTACAAACTATGCCTTAAAAGCGTAGACTCTGCAGTCCATTTAAAAAATGGTAAACTTGTTTTATCCTAGTTTTACCTTAAAGGAACTTGTTTTTAACAATGTTCAAACACTTTGTTTAGAATAAGCAAAATAACACTCATAACTAAGAAAATTATTAAAATGTATTGGTTTGTTCTTGCATAATCGAAATTGATGGAATTATAAAGCAGTTGTAACACTTTTCGCAGATAATTTGAAAAAAGAATGTATTTCTAAAATATGGTGTAAAGTTCCAAAGACTAAATGGCCCAGATGTAGCGTGTTAGATTTTGCTACCAAAGGTCCTGTGTTTAAATCATTGAAAAAAATTATTCAGCTTGTTACTTTAACCCTTTGCATGCTGGGAAATTTGTCGTCTGCTAAAATGTTGTCTGCTAAATTTCTAAAATTAGCATTTTCTTTGATTATTTTTCAAAGAATACTATCAGAATAGCAAACAGTTTGGATCCTGATGAGACGCCACGTTCTGTGGCGTCTCATCTGGATCCAAACTGTTTGCAAACGCCTTCAAAATCCGGTTCAAGCGCTCAAAGGGTTAATATTATTATTATTTTAGATAATTTCAAATGTTATAGTTTTGTAAATGTAAACATATGACATTTTTCAAAAATACAAAAATCTATAAACAAGTCCTTAAAAAGTTGTACCTCAGACTGGTATGCTCAATCAACTTTGGAAATCTTTATACCTGAGTCAAAATTCCTGATCAAGATCTGCTGTGAACCCTTTTACTAATGGCTGAAAGTTCAAATATCAAAACATTTTGTGATTTAAATGCAAAACTGTACATAACACAGCCCTTAAGTTAGTTTCTGTGCGATATCTAGAGTAAGCTTTGACCTGGGATGTGTGTGAAATACAAAAGTTGCTATGAAAATGAAATATTTAAATAATCAAGTTTCAAGCTGTTTAAAAATTGCCCATCTTTTTCTCAGCATCGACAATTGCTACGTCGTCAAGTTGCACAGAAGTACATCAACCGTGTCCACGCAAAGAAATCATTGGACGAGAGGCAACCGGAGTTCACGTATCGCTCAGACGTCACGGATGATGTGTTCGTTACCATACGACCCGAGGACAATCAGAAAAATGGATAAAATGCTTAATCTTTTAAAACAATATTTTGATGTCTTCTTGTTTGCTTTAACTGCATAAGGAAAAAGGTCAGATAAAAAAAAAACACAACAAGGCCCAAACATAGCCCCCAATGGAAATTATACCATATTCTCCATTTTCATTTGAATAATTCAAATGTAATTTCTTAACTGATAGCCCTTATTTTATAATGATTTTATAAGAAACACATGTTAAGAAACCAGAATAACTTGCAAATGCAAGATAAATGTAAGGCTAATAATGATAGCCTTGCTCCTAAAATTAGGAATTTAATGATTTCGAGTAACTTATAAACTTATGAAATCTGAAACAGAAAAATTGTCTCGGTGTTAACTTGTTTCGTGAAGAAAATGTTTTTGCATAACAAAAATATTACTTGCACTTAAATTTGTTATTTTTTCATAGAAACTGCCCTTGTGCCAGCATTCTTTATAGCAATTTAGTGCTGAAAATATTGGGTAAACGGTATCACCATTACAATGTATTGTAATTTGGGCCCCATGGTATGGGAAGTCAATAACGTGGACTGTTGTCAACTTTGGCAGTCATAGGTTAAGGCCTTACAGAACTGACTCCAAAACTACAACAATAACAAATGGTGTTAAGCCCGCGTGCGGAAAGCTTGATATACATGTAGCTGTCTCAAGTGTTTAGTGTATGTGCATTAGTCAGTCCGAACTTGTACACACTGTACTTGTCCTTCAGCTGGAGCAATTTTAAAATTACATACAACACATGTTGTGTTCATAATGAGGAGACCGCATGTTGTTTGTAACACCTGTCTCCTTACCTTAATGGTTAAGGTCACACTCAAAGGTCAAAGAAAGAAATTGTCCGTAAAACAACTAGTCTTTACTGTAACATTGTCATTTATCTGGCAATTTTAACCCTTTGAGCGCTGGAACCGGATTTTAAAGGCCTTTGCAAACAGTTTGGATCCAGATGAGACGCCACAGAACGTGGCGTCTCATCAGGATCCAAACTGTTTGCTATTCTGATAGTGGTCTTTGAAAAAAAGTGAAGAAAATGATGATCTAAGAAATTCAGCAGACGACATTTAAGCAGATGACAAATTTCCCAGCATGCAAAGGGTTAAATAACCTGCCAAAATGACCACCATGAGGGGACTGTTGTCGCGTGTATTACCCGTCATATTACCTCAAACATCGAGTCAATTTTGATCATAACAGCTTGGCTTATTTTAACTTAAGTGGAGTTTTGAGACAAAAAATAGCTTGATGTATAACTAATTTACAATCCGGACAAGCTGTTTTATGGCTAAATTTGACAATTATACTCTTGGTGTTACCTTGACCTTTAAAGTAGGGAGACAAGTGTCAAACTTGATAATGATTGTATGCATTTTGACCAACTTATTTTAAATTCCATAAATATACGGCTGAAGCAGGAATTTTCAAGCTCCGTTATTGCCAACTTTGTCTTTGACCTATAAATGCGACCTTCACCCTTGCGGTAGGGAGACAGATATTACGCATGACACGTAGTCTTATGATTGTTAACGTTTCAAAAGGTTTGGTTGCAATCAGATGAACATTTTCATACATTTTGGTGACCATTAGATTTAAACTGGTTGAATACGAGAGCAGAAACCAAAAAGTGCAATTGGACGGACTGATGGACGGATAGTGCGGCAACCATGAATGCCTCCCTCCGTGTTTAAAAACAGGAACAGAAACAACAAAAAAATCGACTAACTTTTTTCCCGGTTATTTTGTATATTAACAAATGGATAATTTAAAAAAAAGCATCTTACGCCGAATTCCTGGGGTATCACCAGCATGTGTTTGCTTTAGTTAAAATCAAAGCGCTGAAGGCACTGGAGTTGTTCGCTATTGAATAATTTAAGACGCAACTCATTTTTCAAAATTAATCGCAAGATTTAAATCAACGCAAGCCATTCAAATTTATACAGAGTGTGTCTTAACGCACGGGTCGAGATGTGTGTGCACTTTTTTATCATCCTATTTGTTTTTATAGAGATAACTTAGACAAAATAACAACAACATGGCCCTTTTTTGACGTTCAGAAAGCATGGAAAGTATGATGAAAATGGTAATGAAAACTGAATATAAAGACTATTTGCAATCACCATCATATTCAATAAATATTGTTGGAATATCGAATACCTATCTTACTAAGAATAAAATTTTATTATGAAAATTCCCTGTACGAAACTTTTGATTTTTGACACCATATACAAATTCTAAATATACAATAACATAATTGATGAAAATAAATCTGCGAGCAATACTTTTTACTCACGCATTAGGTAGTCATAAAGACAGCCCTGTTGACCCGTACTTTGTTGTTTATGCATTACTTGTTACCCTAGTAGTTCACACAGTGTCGACAACTCTGACCTAAACATGGGTATAGAGCACTAATGCGCTTTTTTGGCGTAGCTGTTTTACCCAGTTTTTCACCTTAAATGACTTACATAACGCCAGCAGACACGCATGAATATATTCGAATATTTCATAGGCTGATTTGAGATAAAACCTCTGAACTACAGCACTGTGCTCAGCGCAAAGGATTTATCACTATTCAGTGCAAGGAATTCCGGACTACTCTCTGTATGTTTAAACGTCACAAATTGTGGCCAAGTTATAATTACGCATTAAAATCCATCTCGCAGAATTTCAGGGTCAGTTCTCGTTAACTTGATCGTCCAGGGAATATATAATTAACTACCGATAAACACAGTTTTGCTTTCAAGATGAGAACACAAACAAATAGTATAGTGTCACGATAAGAGGAAAATTGTTTAATTATGCAACCAAAAATGTTTGCCGTACTCGGTCAGCACGTCTGGAAATCGTTCCTTAACGCCTGGATAGGCTGCCCTTATTTACAAGTTCGCTATTTTAAATTCAATTTTGTATCGAAAAGCATTGTGCTAAAATGTGCCATTTACAATTCGCAATGAGATTTTTTATGATCCTCGTCATGCGAAAATGAGTCTTATTCCATATGCGTCCATCATATGTATAGCCCACTCAGCGCATCTCTCAGTCTGGTCAGGAGAAACATAATGAGACCATAACACATTGGGTGAGTTTATAGCGAACAGCATCGCCTCTGACCAGTCTGCGCAAATGCACAGGTTGGGCTTAAGATACGCTGGCGGAAACGCATAAGACCCATTTTCACATGACGCGGCTATGAAAGTGTGATTTAAATGTGTCGAAAGAAAACTGCGTGTAAATCAAATATTAAAATACGATATATTTCGATGGTGAAGAAATACACTCATAATAAGGCAAGTGAGGACACATATGATGTGCACTCCCGTAGTATAATTTTTATCTACTTACACTAATGTGTGGTACTCCCGTAGTATAATTTTTATCTACTTACACTTATGTGTGGTTTGACAATGATAACACACATTTCATGCGGTGAATATGCGACTAACAAGTTAACAAACACAATAGTAAAACTTTTGTTTTCAATTTAATTATTTAAAAACGTAAATTGCAAACTTTATTTCAAAGTCTAGCGATTATATAGCATTTTGTTGTTGTCTATAGTATACCTGTAGTAATTTGTGAACTCATGTTCAACGTTTTATTAATTGCGAAATGCGAATGTAAACACACTTATATTAACCTTTTACTATTGTGTTGTTAGCACCCGTGAATACAAAAGATCGCCGCTATCTGTTGAGAATTAAAGAATGTTTCACAGGCATATCAAATTTAACCCCGCTGTAGCAGCATCCACTATGAACGAGGTTGCACAACACCCTATTATACTTGTTTATCAGCATCTATTAATAGCCTCAGACGGCAGATGCGGCGGTTATCGTTCTTAGCGTAGTCAAGAGCATACCGACTTTCAACGCGCAGTACTAACCTTAGCTGTTCGCAAGCGAATTACTAATGAGTCCATTAATTTGTCGGTGCTCACTAAACCGTCTAGAGTAACGTAAAAAAGAAAGCGCGTAGGTCGCACGTCAGCTCACCGCGTTAATCTTATTAAACGATGACGTGATGAATGTATTCGTTGACGTTAAACAATAAAGACATGGTTATGTCATAGCGTAGTCCAACTTGTTGACGCTCTCAAATATTAAGCTACTTTTTATATTGGTAATATTTGGAGCAAAGAATTTAGCCCATATAAAAAGTATCTCTAAATTCTTTGCGCCTCTTATAAATTAGACTATGTCATAGCGCAGAGTATACTTTATAAACACAAGAAATGCTAATAAAGGTAGTTATTGTGAATCGAGAACAAAAACACAAATAATAATGAAGCAATTTTGGTGTTGGCTAACAAGGCACCATTATCATATTGATACGAACCACCGGCATATAGTCAGTTTTAGTTTACGAATATAGATTTAACGTAGGTTGTTATTGCAATAGCACACTTAAAGAGATTTAATTTTAAATAAACGTATCGTATTTTAAAAGGTCTACATCGAAATAAAACGGATTAAAATGGGTGTTAACTGCCAATAAACGTCTGCCATTGGTTTTGTTTTGAATTAACTTTAAGAAGGTTGTATTTGAAATTGCTGTGTTCTTAACATGAAATCTGTCATTTTTGTCTTCATGCATTGGACGCAGTTGTACCGTTGATATTTACCTGTCACGAACTCGACGACGCAGTTTCTACTGACGAGCCTGTGGCATTCGTAGCAATTGTGACGAGTATGTGCCATTCTAAAATGGTCAAACATAAACAAAAGGCTATCGAACACTAAAGATGAAGCCTTATTTACCGGCATAACACAGTGAGGAAGTTACCCGCTGAGCTAACAACAAGCACAAAACTAAATAAAATACCTCAATTGTCCACCATGAGAAGGCAACGTGTCCTGTGCAACACCCGTCTTCCGATCTCAAAGCTTCAGTGCATAATTAAATATCAAATGTTAGATTTGGACATAAAACAGAGTATCCATACTGAAACATCATCAATCATCGTGCAATTTGGAAATGATTTACAAAAAGCCATGTAAAGATGGCGTGTCATGTGTAAAAACTCTCTCCCAAAAGGTAAATGTCACAATTAGTTGTCACATGTCAATTCCAATGTTTACCATGCGTGTCTCAAGTCCAATTTCGGCAAACAGTTTGTCTGGACTGTATTTATAAATAAAGCATCCATCATGCATTTTAAAAATAGTTTACTAAAAATGTTCATCATGTTTCGAAGGAATGTGATGCTCCAGTCGTGCAGCCCGTCGGCAATGGTCAGTGTCACACTCAAGGTAAAACGTGTTTCNTCTGTATTACAATTACCGGGTAGGCTCGACATGTTGTCGACGGGCATCTACCTAGTTATGTTTCTGTATTACAATTACCGGGTAGGCTCGACATGTTGTCAACGGGCATCTTCCTAGTTATGTTTCTGTATTACAATTACCGGGTAGGCTCGACATGTTGTCGACGGGGATCTACCTAGTTATGTTTATGTATTACAATTACCGGGTAGGCTCGACATGTTGTCGACGGGCATCTACCTAGTTATGTTTCTGTTCTCTATTTACCACAATTGTCTGAAATTTGCCTACTTAGCCATATCCAATCATTTCAACAGATTTTATGTAATCTTTACCAGTCTTGATTAATCTATTCGACTGTTTGAGGTCAAAATGCGTTGTGCGTCTTTATGTAATCACTCCTTACATTCAGTTTGTAAAAACAGGAATAACTGGAGAAAGCACCTTGAAAAAGTCGACACAAATTTAACAACAACATTTAAGGATACACTAGTAAAATGATTATAATTAGTTTGCAGGTATGTACCTTCATGATCATAACAATACTGATTACTAAAACAGTATATGATCTACGTGCGTTTTAATCTTGACATATCGGCTACTTATACTCAGTAGTTTATTTTTTAAACTATGTGTTATTAATTGGGCATAAGTGAACATCTAACCCACCAAAATACAAAATACATAAGACCGCGTCTGAATGGAATATACACTATTTTCGCTTTGTTACGCGAACACGGTCTGTACTCGATGGATAGATGCCAACCTACTCCCACGGAGTTGTTCAGTAGCCATTCGCTTAAAATCCTCCAATTTGTTGAATGTAACGATTTTAATGTGATTTAATTTTTGTATTTTGGGCGTTGAGGTGTTTTTTTAGCTACGACTTCTGCGAAGTTTTGTCTAGCTCAACCATTCACACAGTGTTCATTGGAAGCTAGCTTGAGGATACTTAAATGACAACACTCCTTGACCATTCACACAGTGTTCATTGGAAGCTAGAGGTTACTTAAATGACAACACTCCTTGAATACCAATTAACCGTCCTCTTTTGTACTCAGTGTATGCACATATTTTCTCTTTGATTGTAACTTTTTTTTTAAATTATATACAATCTTACATATTTCGTCATGGAAAGAAACGATGTACACGATAGCAATAACATAAAATGGAAAAAAAAATGTTTGGGCTTGAAGAATGACATAAAAATGCAAGTGAATGGTAATGTTTTTGAAATGTTTTTTTTAATACGATGGTTAAGCTATGCCCTCTGGGATATACCGTTGAAATCCGTTTAAAATCGTCGCCAATTCTTAATAAAGATGATACATATCGTTCATGATTAATACGACTATTTGAAGAGACCTGTAAATGTATTTACGTATAGAACGACCATAACTCCTTAATTCGATAGCAGAATGGTTACATGGTGATGCCATTTGTTGCATAGTGTAACTAGATACAGACTATAGATAGCTGCTTGAATAACCTTACTATTACATTGTACAGTGAGCTGATAAGCCAGTCTCACTTGAGCC
This sequence comes from Dreissena rostriformis, assembly GCA_007657795.1. Classification (NCBI taxonomy): domain Eukaryota; kingdom Metazoa; phylum Mollusca; class Bivalvia; order Myida; family Dreissenidae; genus Dreissena; species Dreissena rostriformis. Next base: position 5,427 of record VMBQ01014533.1, on the reverse strand, counting down.
ACCAACGTAGTAACATCATTAAAGAGTATAGCGCACATTTGTGTTTGTTATTACTAAGACTATTCACATGAGTGAAAGAACAACTACGCATAACATCAAATATGAAACATGGTGTCAGAATTTGAGTGATTTATCCACATCACATAAGTTTAAAAAATGGATTTAAGTGGCATCCAAGCTCCGCGAATGGACTGGAACTCGTCCAATTTACCCGAAGCATTCGACAAATTTGAACGTCACGTGAAACTCATGTTTAGTGGACCTTTGAAGAACAAATCAGAGGAAGAACATGTATCATATTTCTTATTGTGGATTGGTGACAGAGGACGTGACATTCACAGCACGTGGAAAGACATTTCACCAGAAAATGCAAAGAAGATAAAAACATATTATGAACGTTTCAGAAATTACGTGCAGCCAAAGTTAAATCCGATCTTTGCCCGGTACAAGTTTTACAAACAGATGCAGGACAACGACTCCATTGATGCATATATTACACGCTTGCAACTTATTGCACAAGACTGCAACTTTGCCGAAAAGACGGACGAAATGATTCGAGATAGGATCGTTTTTGGCACAAATTCGCCAAAGTTACGCGAGAAGCTAATCAACATCGGTGCAGGGTTGACACTCGATGTAGCCGTACAGACTGCGCAAAGTCTGGAGTACTCAAGGGAGCAGCTGCGCTCCATGAACAACGAAGTAGACGCGTGCCGATCCAGGCCAGTGCACCCGAGACCGATGCAACCGCATCGCCAACGACAACAACGTCGGACGACAGCTACTGATGCAGGTCCAAGTCTACCTACTAAACACAAGCCGTGTTTCAACTGTGATACATTTCACAACTTTGGACAATGTCCAGCAAAAGGAAAGCAGTGCCGCAAGTGCAACAAACTTAACCATTTCGCAAAGTGTTGCCGTTCTAAAAACAATAATATACACACTGTGGACAATGACACAACAAGTCATGATGTAACATCGGATGTAGATGGATTCAATATTGACACGGTAAGCACATTTTGTTCTACCGATCGTGCAATGATTCGTCTCCCCATTGGCCCTAATAAATGTCCCATTAGTTTTAAAATTGATACTGGAAGTTCAGTAAACATTCTGCCGAAGAAAGAGTTTAATGGTCTGAACATTCATTCCCCATTGGAACCCCCTACTGACATTTTGACTGCCTATACAGGTAACAGACTTCCAGTTGTAGGGAAAATCAAATTGCGATGTTCACACAAAGACAAAACTGTGAGCACGTGGTTTCATGTTGTAGATTCCCCGTCGGTACCTCTCTTAAGCCTGAGTACATCAACCGATCTAGGGTTAATTCAGCTGACATGTACTGTTGATTGCCCATCCCAAGAATTAAATAAAGAAAGTGTGTTATCAGATTACAAAGACCTCTTTGAAGGTATTGGGGTCATCCCTGGCACTTGCAAGCTTCATTTGAAGCCAGATGCTATACCAGTCGTTAATCCTCCTAGGAGAGTTCCGGAAGCATTACGCAATAGACTACACGAAGAGCTTGACCGAATGGAAAACAATGACATAATTGCTAAGGTCAATACACCCACAGACTGGGTAAATTCACTTGTAGTGGTTGAAAAGCCGAACACTGGACAGTTAAGAATATGTCTTGACCCAAAAGCACTGAATGACGCTATTCGAAGACCACATTATCCTATGCCAACACTTGACGACGTGACGTCACAGTTAGCTGAATGCAAATATTTCAGTCTATTAGACATTACACATGCTTACTGGAGTGTAAGGCTTGACGAAGAGTCATCTTACCTGACAACATTCAGTACCCCATTTGGCAGATATCGTTATCTCCGACTTCCTTTTGGGATAAAATCATCTCAGGACATTTTTGTACAGAAAATTGATGAGATATTCGGGGACCTGACAGGTGTACGCACAATAGTTGACGACATATTAATAAGTGGACGTACAAGAATTGAGCATGACAGAAATCTCACTGCTACGCTTCAACGTGCACGTGAAAATGGCATAAAATTTAATCCCGACAAATGTCGTATTGGATTGTCCGAAGTACCATTCTTTGGTCACGTGATCACGTCATCTGGACTGAAACCAGACAGTACTAAGATTGAGGCATGTGTCAATGTAGAAGCGCCAAAGACACGCGGCGAACTTGAAACATTTTTGGGTATGGTTACTTATCTGCAGAAATTTGCCCCAAATTTGGCTGAAATAACAAGCCCATTGAGAATGCTTCTGAAAAAAGACGTTGAATTTGTATGGGATCAGCCACAATCAGATGCCTTTTCTAAAGTTAAGCAGGTCATAACACAAAGCCCAGTGCTAGCTTACTTTGACCCCAAGAAGCCGGTTTACATTGAATGTGACGCTTCAATGAACGGTGTAGGTGCAGCGATCATGCAAGATGGTCAGCCAGTTGCATATGCATCTAAGACATTGACACAGACAGAACGAAATTATGCAAACATTGAACGTGAAATGCTAGCTATAGTGTTCGCATGCCAGCGTTTTCACCAGTACATATATGGCAGACATGTAATTGTTCATTCTGACCATAAGCCCTTATCTGCGATCATGAAGAAGCCATTACATGCAGCACCACCTCGTTTGCAAAGGATGATGCTTAGTTTGCAAAAATATGACCTTGATGTTAGACATGTGAGCGGGAAAGAAGTTCCCATCGGGGATTTCCTGTCACGACAGCCAATGTCAGACTGTTCTGAAATCGAAGGTCTTGACCTTCACGTTCACACGGTGCTCTCGAGCATGACCTATACTGACCGAAGTCTAGAAAACGTGAGAAACGAGACAAGAACTGACCTACAGATGATAGCCCTGAAACAGACTATAGTTAGAGGATGGCCAAGTTCTAGGTCAGATTGCCCTGACATGATACGCGAGTATTTCAATCACAGGGACGAACTTTCGACAGCCGATGACCTAATTTTTAGAGGGCAGACACTGGTCATTCCCAAGAGACTCCGACCACACATGTTAGAACAAGTTCATTTAGGTCACATGGGCATTGAAAAAAGCACACAAAGAGCCAAAGACGTTATGTTCTGGCCAGGAATGTGCAAGCAAATTACTGAGTACATAATGAGCTGTACAATTTGCTTATCGCATAGAAACTCAAACCAAAAAGAACCGTTAACACCCCATGAAATTCCGCAGGGTCCATGGCAGGAGGTTGCCACAGACATATTCCATTTTGATGGAAATGACTATTTGCTCGTAGTAGACTACTACAGCAGGTACTTTGAAATAGACAAACTTCCGGACATGCTGTCCACAACAGTTGTCAGAAAACTGAAGTCACGCTTCAGTACCCATGGCATTCCGATGCGTATTTTCAGTGACAACGGACCTCAGTATACATCGGACGTATTTCGAAATTTTGTCAAATCATGGCATATTGAGCATGTCACATCTAGTCCACATTATCCAAAGTCAAACGGACTTGCTGAACGGACAGTACAAACTGTAAAAAGACTGCTACAAAAAGCAAAAGACAGTGGCCATGAACCATACTTAGCCTTGCTAGAGTATAAGAACACTCCACTCTCAGATTGCAATCGNATATATATAACGATTTTTTTTCCTCAATTTTGTCAATTTATCAAACTGTGAACAGATCGCTTTGAAGATGTCTTCGAAAAAACCACTTGTGCTCAATTTTTGTTTTATTATTGCTTTTCACCATTTGTTCATTGAGCACACTTTTGTTTTTTTGTTTCTCTGCTCTGCCCTACTTTTTTTATAACATTTAAAGGGGCCGTCCAACAGATTTTGGCATGTATTGAAGCTTGTCATTAAATGCTTTATATAAGGGATGGGAACTAATACTGGAAATGCTTTTCGAATATTCGTTTCTCATTATTCGAATATTCGATTTTTAAACCTTATACATGTAATAAAATGTTCGAACTTATGTCCGTCCGGAGCAAATTACTATTTCTGATTGGCACAAATGCCACTATAAATCGTATCTTATGTGCAGGTTTGAAAAACAGGATAGAGTAATAATTTTGTTAAGAGCATAAGATGTAAGATATTTCAGGAAAGCACACTACCGTAATTTTAATTAATTTCAATGATTATAATTGATTTGGATTACTTTACATCGATAATATTAATGCTTTTGGTTTCACTATTTTCTCTGGAATTAAGAACCATTTAAGAACGATTTAATTGGTTTAGATTTGAGAAACTAAATTCGGATAAGATAATCATTGATTTGATATATAGATAACGGAATTAAAACATACCTGCCAGATCTCGACGGGACAGTCCCGCGATTTGGGTGATTGTTCCGGCGTTCCGTTATGAGAAAATTTGTCCAGATATTCGTTAAAACGGTCTATAAGTTCACAATAAAATTCGCTATTCAAGCTATGTCTGGCTTAAAGTTACCATCGCTAATCCCTTTATTGCCCCCTATTGACAGCCCACTTCTCATCCACGCTGATATTTGTACAGGATGTATTTTTTAGCTTAATAAGCAATCCTCTTAGTTTCCCAAAATATCGTTTCGCGTCGATACGACGCTTTATCTGTTAGACGGCCCCTTTAATGTCTTCATTGTTTAACCACAAATAGTTCATGCTGAAAGTCATCCTTCAATATGAGCAATCGCTAAAATACGCTGTGCGACGCTCTCTTGTTTACGCAACTCTTCAAAGAATGGGTTACTGTATATTGAAAACACGGTGACGCTAGCTCCCACTGACTCCAGTTACTCATGCAGTAGAGAATAATATTTACACACTTTTACAGTAATACCACTCTACATTTCTGAAGCTTGAATGTATTATAATTATGTTCGAAAATTTAGATACATACAAATATTCCCAGAAGTCAGTGTCCGAAAATTTAGAGACCCCATTAAAATATACAAATTGCATCGACGTTTTGATATTGTACTATATGACGGCACTTATCAAAACAATAGCATGTGCACGTAAATACATCGTCGTGAAGTATTACATACTTCAAAATAAGTTTGCAATTAATTTTAAATCATTCATATTTTTGATGTTGTTTTTGCAGAAAGATACCCGTGGTTAAATTTTAACCACCTAGTATAAAGATAAGCATTTGATATTCCGTAGTATGACCATACCCTAGCAATCAATATAATCAAAATTGGCAGTTGTCCAAGAGGTGATACAAATAAACAAAAACTGTGAATACACACAAAACACAACTTATTGGTTCATTACAACAACCATTTCAACTGAATAACAAGATACAGAACAGAACATAATACTTTATTTTAGCTTAAGCATACAGCTCATCGCCATAAACATACATATGCAATAACAGCATGCGTTACAATTGTATACAAAACATACATCATTTAGAGGAAAAATCAATTTAAAAAGGAATGACATACAACATGTTTTAGTGAGAATG